>CAUYQG010099024.1:0-21274 GCA_963574415.1 Tarsius wallacei
CTATAATTATCCAACTCTTGACTCTTCCTCACTTTGACACAATTTGAAAAATTTTGTTCACAGAGTTTATACCACTGGGAACAACTGTAAACAACCCAGCAGTTATATGGTTCTGAAAAGAAATGTTGGTGTCCAGATCCAGAAGCAAAACCATTGGAGGATGGAGCAAAAACATTCCCAATTTCAATAGTACGTAGTCATATATGCATTCTGTATTTATTTGAAAGAGAATTTCCATTATTAGATGCAAGTTGTGAGCAGAAAAGTGCTACCTTTCTTTTAATCCGAGCTCTCTATCACCTGAGAGCAACAGCCATCCAGGGATCCTTGCAGGGTAGGTTGGAAAAAGAGTGAAGCTACAATGCTTAATTCAAGGCCTATACTCCTCCCTCTGAATGAACCTAATACTTTTTCTCACAAGTGTGCTGTGAAGAATAACGAATGAATGATCATAAACCACATAGACAACTTAGAGTGCAGTACAAGTGATGGATCCTATTTTTTCCCCACAGCTTTCCTTTCATTTTATATAGAGCACAGAGAGTCTGGGTGTTATGCCTGTGTTCAGTTATGTGATCCCTGTGGCGTTTTGTGAGTAACAAATGCCCTTCCTCAGCTAATACTCCTATTGAGCCACACATACTTGTGTTCTGTAAAGACTGCTTTTATAGATGAGGTCACTGCATATGATTCTACCTTCTGTACTAATGACCTTGTGGCTTTTGAACATGTGAAGAAGAAGCTAATGAGAAGTAGGCCCCAGAATGTATTTCTTCTCCATAGAAACAGCCACTGAGCACAAGGAAAATCCATAACATTTTTGAATGTGGTGTCTGTCACTGTCAGAGTCAAGGCTGAGGTTTTTCCAGAATTCATTTGGAGGAAAAAAGAACACTGCTTGGGGCTAACTACCTTGTTAAACAACAAAAGAGTCTTAGGACATATATAAACATAAATGCACTCAATCGTTTGTGTAAGGAAGTACAGAGAGCAGAAAATGAGTCATATAAGCCATCTTCTGGGGACCCAGGTAAATAACCATGTGTGTAACCGCAGGGCTACAACCTTCATGGTGGAAAGAGAAGGTAATAGGTTCCCTTTCCTTAATAGCTTATTATTAACAGGAGCACTGAAGAATGGATGAAATCGTTCTTTATTTCAGCTTTCAGGTGTTTATTTTAAATTGTACAGAGACCACAGATGAGATGAGGATCCTGAGGTACCTCTTATTGGGTTATCTCCTCTATGCTATAAAACTCATCCCAGTTCTATAACAACCATGTAGATTTCTCTTAAATCTACACCTTTACTTCTGGTTTCAGCTTAGACATGTAAAGGGCTTGGGAATCGACACTCTCCTTCTTACAGCAAGTAAAATATGGACAAACTGAAAATCAACAACCTTTCTTGTATGATCATAGTGCCAAAGTAGCGAAACAAATGGTCACCTTAAAGGCTGGAGAGACAGTGTTGTCCAGAGAGACATAGATGAGATTTGCTTATCTGGAGTAAAAGCCACTGGAGCCATCAACTGGTAGGAACATTTAAACGAAAAATATGATGAATTGGTAGAGGCTGAGTGTTTACTAGTGTGAGAGTTAGACGCTCCTGGGAGTTGCATTTTGGGGAGGGGTCACCCTTGTTACCTTTACATCTGAGAACCTCTGTCAGGTTCTCACAGTGGTGATCTAAGAAAGATATCCTTGTGACCCTGTAAGAGGTAGGGGAAAAATAATCATTGTAAAATATGCCCAGATGTTTCTACATAACAAAGACTATTCACCAAGGGAAAAGAAGGAGAAAGACTGGTAAAGGTTGCAGGTCCACTAAAACACTGAGATTTAATTGGAATGTTATAGAATGCTCTCCCTTATCTATACCAAGTCACCACACTAACAGGGCTCTAGTATAATCACAGTGAATTATGGTTGAATTGTAAAACATAGACTCTCTCTGAGAAAGAGTACTTGGGGAAGCCCAAAGTCATGGAGGAAGACCCAAATAATGACACCAGAGGAACATGAAGCCTCTGGCATCTGTATTAAGTACAGCTTAATTCCTGGACAGAGTAACATAAATCCTTATACTACGGAACTATTTAATTCAGTCCTATTACCCAATACAGCATGTTCAGCTTTCAAAAAAAAAAAAAAAAATGACCAAACATTACAAAATTCAAAACAAACAAATAAATAAAACAAAAAGCTATGCAATCTGAGGAGACAAAGGAAAAATCAGAACCAAACCTAGATATAACATAGATGTTGGAGTTATCAAACAGGGAATTTAAAATAACTAAGATTAAGATGTAAAGAGCGCTACTAGAAAAGTAGACAACATACATGCAAGAGCATATGGGTAATATAAGAAGAGAGATGGAAACTCTAAGAAAAAATCAAAAGGAAATGCTAGAAATCAAAAACAGAGTAACAGAAATGAAGAATGCCATTCATGGAGTAAAGAAAGAATCAGTGTGAAACTTCCTAAACTGAAATGCAAAGGTTAAATAAATTTTCTTTGAAAACAAGAAAAATATTATATACAAGAACTGTGGGACTTAATTGCAAAAGATATAACATATGTATTATTAAAATACCAGAAGAAAAATAAAGAGACAATGGAGAAGAAGAGATATTTGAAGTAATATTGACTGAGAATTTTTTAAAATTAATGACCAATACAAAACGATATATCCAAGAAGCATAGGGATACCAGGCAGTATAAAGACCAAAAGCAAAGAAGCCTCCCAACCTCACCAAAACCACAACTGGGCATATCATGTTTAAATTAAAGAAAGAGAAAGACAAAGAGAACATCTTTAAAGAAGTGGGATGAGGGGGTGGGAGGAGTATAATCTTTGCCTGCAAAGGAACAAGGATAAGAATTACAGCAGGCTGCTTATCAGAAATCATGCAAACAAGAGGATATGAAGTAAAATACTTAAAATTTTTGTCGTGACTGAATGCTTGTGTCTCCCCTAAATTTATATGTTGAAGACGTAAGCTACAGTATGACTGTATTTGGAGATGGGGCCTCTAAAGAAATAAAGTCAAATGAGGTCATGAAAGTGGGGCCTTGATCTAGTAGGATTAGTGTCCTTATAAGAGACACCAGAGAGCTCATTTTCTCTCTCCACTTGCATGCACTGAGGAAAGGCCACATGAGGACATAGTGAGGTAGTCGTTTGCAATCCAGGAAGATGGCCCTCACCAGAAACCAAATCAGCTGAAACACTGATCTTGTACTTCCAGTGTCTAAAACGATGAGAAACTAAATTTCTGTTGCTTAAGCCACCAATTCTATGATATTTTGTTTTGGCAGCCTGAGACTAATAAAGTTTTGAGAAAATAGTGTAGAATTATGTATCTATTTACATGATAATAAAAGAATACTATGAACAGATAGCTCTCTATCCACAAAAATGACAACTTAGATCAAACAGACTAATTTCTTGAGAGATACAAACTTTCAAAATGCATATGGATAAATGGATAATCAGTATAGCTCCATTTATATTAAATAATGTGAATCAATAATTAATAGCATTATTTTTAATAAAAAAACTAGACCCAGATGGAATCATTGGTGAATTCTGCCAAACACTGAAAGTAGAAATTATAATAATTCTCTAAAATCTCATCTAGAAAATAGAAACAGAGGAAATACTTCTGATATATTCTAAGAGTCTAGTATTAACCTAATACCAAAAACATTACAAGAAAGGAGGACTATGTATGAATATCTCTCATGAACAAAAACTCAAAAACCCTCAAGAAAATATTACCAAATTAAACACAACAATATATAAAATTATATTTAACTATTAAGTTGGATGAAGCATGAAAAGCTCGTTCAACATTCAAAAATCAACCATTGTAGCCCACCATAGCAATAGGATAAAGAAGAAAGATTATACGATCATATCAATTGCTGCTGAAAAAGCATTTGAAAATAGTTGAACATTAAGTTATTTTAAAAAAACTCTAAGCAAACTAGGAATAGAAAGGAACTTCCTCAACTTAATCAAGAGCATTTATTAAAAAGCTATGGCTAACATCATACTTAATGGTGATAGACTGTACACATTTCCTCTAAGATTAGGAACAAGGCAAGGGTGTCCTCTCAACACTCCTAATCAATATCATACTAGAAGTCTTAGTTAATTCAATGAGACATAAAAAGGAAACAAAATATAGGCAGATTGGAAAGGAAGAAATATAATTGTCTTTATTTGTAGATGATATGATCATCTATGTGGAGAAATGGAAAGGATCAACAAAAAACAAATGGAACTAATAAGTGAGTACAGCAAGGTTGTAGGATAAAAGGTCAAGCTACAAAGTCAATTGCTGTCTTATATACCAGCAATGAACAATTGGAATTGAAAATAAAAATATATATACTATTTACAATTGTATACACATAAAAATAAATGGTTAGGTATAATTTAACAACATACGGAACCCAGATGCAAAGTACTACAAAATTCTGATGAAGGAAATCAAGAGAGATGTTCCATCATCCTGGACTGAAAGACTTAGTGTTATTAGGATGGCAATTCTTCCTAATTTGATCTATAGATTCACCATAATTCTAATAAAAATTCTAGCAGGAAATTTTGTAGATATTGACAAATTGATTGTGATATTTATATGGAAAAAAAGACCTAGAATAATCCACATAATACTGGAGAACACAGAGAAATCGCAATACCTCAAGACTTACTATAAAGCTACAGAAATCACAATAACATATTATTGGCAAGAGAACAGACATAGATCAATGAAATAGAAAAATACTTCCACTAATATAGTTAGTTGCTCTTTGACAAATGTGCAAAGGTAATTCCATGATGAAAAGATAGCCTTCTCAACAATAGGTGAGGCAACAATAGGATGTCTCTGTATTAAAAAAACACACACAGACACAGATCCTACACATTTCCAAAAGTTATCTCAAAATGAATAATATATCTAAATATAAAAGGCAAAAGTATATTTTTTGTAGGAGAAAACATGAAAGAAAGCTTACTTAACATTGGGTTTGGTGGTTAGTCTTTAGACACAACACTGAAAGCACAATACATGAAAGAAAAAAATTGATTAGCGGACTTTAATAAAATTAAAGTTCTGCAAGAGAACCTGTTAAGAGAATGAAAAGAGAAGTCACAGACTGGGAAACAATACTTGGAAAACTCTATTTAATAAAGGACTTGTATACATAGTATACAAGGACTCTTAAAACTCAACAATAAGAAAACAAGAAAGCCAATGAAACAATAGGCAAAAGATCTAAACAAATGCCTCACCAAGAACTGTATAAAATGGCAAATAAGCATATGAAAAGATACTAAACATAATTTCTCATTAGGGAAGTACAAATTAAAACAACAATGGGAATATCACTACATATTATCAAAATGACTAAAATCCAAAAACTGACAACATCAATTGCTGGTGAGCATGCAGAGCAATAAGAAGTCTTATTTTTTGCTGTGGTGAATGCAAAATGGTACAGTCACTTTGGAAGAGTTTTACAGTTTCTTAAAAAGCTAAAATAGGCTTACCATACGTTCTAAAAATCATGCTCATAGGTATTTACCCAACTGATATGAAAACTCGTGTCCACACAAAAATCAGCATGTGAATGTTTACAGCCACTTTTTAAAAAATCACCATAAACTGAAAGCAGCCATGATGTCCTTCAGTAGGTGAATGGGTACACAAACTGTAATACATTCAGACAATGGGATGCTATTCTATAAAAATGGATGAACTATTTAGCCACTAGACTTAGGGTTGGAGAGGATTATGCAAGGTATGGAATTTGATGCTATGGCTAGTGTGCCTGAGGAACTACGTTTTAAATTAACTTAAATTTAAATGTAAATATCCACATGTGTCTAGTGGCTGCTACATCAAGCAGTCCAACTTTAAGACAATAAATTCTGCTCCTCATTCCTAGGGTCTAGTGGCCTTTCTCTCTCTGTTCTTTATTATGAGGATCCATTTAGTCTTTCTCTCAGTTTTTGTTTGAAGCCTTGTCATGCTGGAAGGTGAGGATTTGGGACAGGGGGAGTGGGAATAAGAAGAAAAATTGACTGTACAAAGATAGTACCTTCTTTTTTATAGAGTCAGTCACTGTTCTAAGTATTCTGCGTGGATTCTTTAATTTAATTTACTTCTCATAAAAGTCCTTGATCTAAGTATCATTGTTATTATTCTTTCCATTTTGTAGAGGAAAATGATGCTCAGAGAGACTGGCAAGTTTCACACAGCTAGGAAATAACGGGAACCAGGCCGGCTCCACATTGTGAACCACTGTGCTGCAGTACCTCCTCATAGTACCCCAATTTGTATGGCCAAGGGGCTCGAAATGACATTAATTTACTTCCAATGCTTGAGAGAGTTGGAAGTTGCAGCTTCTGGAATTTAGACATTTCAATGAGTAATGCCTTTATTCAAAGAAGTATATCAGTTCCCAGCCTTCCCTCAGGATTCCAAGGGTGTAGGATGTAGAACAAGAAAGGGCTGAGGTGAGGAAAAGAGATGACATCCATCTGCTTCAAATGTTTTCACTGATCCATTCACCAGGTCAAACATCTTTAGTGGTTGCCCAGCTGTCTCTGTGTCACACGCAAACCCTTCCGCCTCAATCCTGTATCTAACTTACCTTGGTTACCTAATCTTCATCTCCTTGAGCGTTTTTTTTTTTTTAGTTGGAGTCTCACTCTGTCGCCCAGACTGGAGTGCAGTGGCCGCTCCCGGCCACCGCAGCCTCGACCTGCTGGACTCCGGCGATCCTTCCACCTCAGCCTTCCAAGTAGCTGGAACTACAGGCGCGTGCTACCACGCCTGGATGATTTTTTGATTTGTTGTAGGGATGAGGTCTCGCCAAGTTGCCCAGGCAGGTCTCAAACCTGCGGGCTCAGGCAATCCACTCACCTTCCTTGAGTGTTTTATGCCCTGTGCTTTATGTGGTCTCTACTATTCCTGACCTCTGAGCTCTTCTTTTCCCAGTCTTCTTGACTTCCTGATTTGTGACTGAAACATCTTTGCCAGTGACATACAGGATGTCTAGCTCTTTATTCATCCCTCCCAATCTTGCTTCTCCCTTGAAGCCTGTGTAGAATACACCAACCCAGCAACATGAGGTCAAGTGCTTGCCTCCTTTCCATTTCACTGCCACCGTCCTAGCTTATATCCATGTTACCTAAACCTCTGCAATCTTCTAACTACTTCTTCCTTATAATCTTCCTTCAAAATGTTCCCTATGGCTGCTGGCTTGGTCTTTCTAGCACAATTCAGCAGCTGATACTCTTACTCATTTGTCAAAACTTTCACCTTTTCCCCACTACATGGTAATAGTAAAGGTTTCCCACGTCCCTTAATCCCAAGGCCTTCTTGCATTTCCCCCAAGCAAGCTGGTGCTCCACTCCTGGGCCTTTGCACGTACCATCTCCTGTGCCTGGGATGCTCGTGTGGCTGGTAGGGCATAGCAGTCATCCTCTCAGAGAGGCCTTCCATGAGCAGCTTAGCTAATCTAACTCTTTATTCTCTTTTCCTTCACTCTGCTTTATTTTTCTTTGAAGCATTTATCATTACTTAGCCTTATTCATCAAGTCCTTGAATAAAGTCATTTTGATCGATGTTTTGTTATCATGTTGATAAGAAAAAAATGGATTCCTGGCTGGGGCCCCTGTCTGTGTGGAGTTGGCATGCTCTCCTTATGTTGTCGTGAGTTTTCTCCAGGGACTCTGATTTCCCTCCACAGACCAAAGCTGTGCATGTGTAATGAATTGGTGTGTTTAAACAGTTTCAGTGTAGATGAGCTTGGGTGTATGAGTGTGCCCAGCAGTGGGATGGAATCCTGTTCATCCTGTCCCTTTGGTGTCCACTTCACCTGTTTTGAGATCAGGTACCCTTATTGATGTTATGTGCCAACCCCGGTAGTGTCTTGCTACTGCCAATCCCTTTCTTTTAGTATTATGGTAAGTGTTCAGGGTCCACTTATGAGTGAGAGCATATGGTCTCAGTTCTTTGTTTCTGTGATAGATCACTGAGTATGATAGACTCTAAATCCATCCAAGTTGTTGCAAAGTCACAGTAGCATTTTAAAGGTCTGAGCAGTCATGTAGTAAATGTACTGGATTAATTTTATTTTAAAATTTCTTAAATATATAGCAACACAGGATCCCTTCTCCAAAGAGCCCCTTGAGTAGAATCAAATTGGGATAGTAACCTAACATGCGATAAGTCTACCCCACCTTCTTCTGATACAGATGCTATGTATCCTGGCACAGGGGACGTCCATGTGAGCCAACCATTGTAGGCCATGATTTATCTAAAGGGCAGGCACATGAACCACACCATGCTGATCAGAGGATATTCCTGAGAATTAAATAATAAAACTAGGAGACAAACTTCCCTTGCCTCTTAGGCCATGGATCTAAGGCTATAACTTTTAAGGGGCCTGATCTATTTATGGCTAGAGAGAAGATGACATTCAGGGAGAGATTTAAATGAGAGATGGAGAGAATAATTGAGAATAATAGGGGGAAATACTAATCATATGGCATTTAAGTCTCTAAATTCAGTCATCCCTGAAGCCAGACCCACCTCTGCCCTAATCTTTTGTTACAAAACAAAATATGTCTTTTTTTTTTTTTTAAGATAGGCTCATGAATATAAATCTCAGTGCCATTTGTACCTAATATACTTTGGAAGATCAATGCCCCATGACAACTCAGCAATAAACCTGACTTGTTGACCAGTCTACTCCAATTTTAAAGGATAATACCTAACCAACCAACTAACCAACAAACAAGAGAAAATGGTGACTTTGCTGCTGAATGATATACAGATTTTATAAACATAGCTCTACTCCTTTCTGGACAAAATCTACATAGATTCTTAGCTTCCAACAATAGCAAGGTACTCAGACACAGTGTGATATTATACAAAGATAAGGGCAGACAGATGCAGGTTTAATAGCACACAGTTCCAAAGGCTGGGGTGGGTGCTGTTCACAGTAGTCTTCAGAGGCTTTTTAGTTTGGCAAATTTAACTATGAGAGCTCTCTACACCTCTTTTTTTTGCATCAAGGGGAATTTACCTTCCACTCAGGAAAGCAAGACACTTGCCTACTACTTCATGTCCTCCACCAGTGTTTCGCCTAGAGGAGGGGCTTGATTCATGTTTGTGGAATGAATGAAACTCAGGCTGGTCCTGTTCCTTATTAACATGGTTATAGTCAAGGTTGACTTAAGGAATTCTTAATAAAATTTATTTTCAGCACATGACTTCATGAATGCTATCCTTGTAGATTCATATATATTCAGTGGTTGCTTTTGAGAAATCTAAAAATACCGTCCCTTGGCATTTGCCCTAGAACAGTGTGCCGCCTTGACGCAGCCATAACAGTCATACCATATGGGAGGAAACCTGGGCATTTTCAAACAGACTCCTCTTTTAGGATCAAGTCTGCTGCTGTCGCTGGGGCTTGCAGCCTCCTGAGCCTCTTTATTTAGGTACAGCATTCCAGGGCTATTATTTCATTTGTAGAGGGACTTTTAAATAGCTTGCAGTTTGGGCTTTTCGCCACTAGAGTTCAACCTTGCTCTTATCTAGATGATTTCATAGAAGAAAAATAAATAAATAAAGACAGCATCCCTTAAACAAAACACAAAGAGAATTCCCAAAGGACTTCATCTGATTTAAATCCTGACCTTTGATTGCCAGGAGCTAACTATACCCACGTGCCCTTTTTTTTTTTTTCTGACATGCTTAAGATTTTCTGGTTGGTACTGTCATCAAGTATAAAACACTTGAACCCTTGCTTAGTTACAAGTAATTTATAAATGCCTGGTAAATAATTTTCTCGTACATTCTGTTTGTTTATTTCTAAGTACAATCTTTAGCTGAAATTACCTGGCTGTTTTATGGGAGAGTATGCTTCTGGTCAGTGGAATTTGAGGGCTCACCGCAGGGCAGGTGGGGCTACAGTAAACACACCTGTTACAGTGGGTCTCAAAGTTGATCATTCAATTTTTTTTTCAGTTGGAGCCTCACTCTGTTGCCAGATTGGAGTGCAGTGCCACGATCATGGCTACCAGAACCACTACCTGCTGGACTCAGGCGATCCTTCCGTCGCAGCCATTCAAGTAGCTGGAACTACAGGCCTAAACCACCATGCCTGGCTAATTTTTTTATTTATTGTAGAGACGTGGTCTCACCAAATTGCCCAGCCTGGTCTTGAACCATTGGGCTCTGGTGATCTTCTTACCTCTACGTCCCAAAGTCATAGGACTTTAGGCGTGAGCCATCGTGTCAGGCGATTATTCATTTTTTAAGAAACGTTTTAAAAATGTGAATTCCTCCATGAGCCAGTGATTGACAACTTCAACAACTATCTCTTCTTTCCCTTTCTTTGTACCTGTTATTTTTAGATGATATTTCTGAGGAGACCAAAATCAAGTACAATGGCATGAATCAAAAAACCTTGATCCCTGCTGAAGCAGAGACTCTGAAACATTTCATACATGCCTAGAGCATCTCAACCAAATTAGTTCAGAAAGTGCAGTGTTATGGGATACAGGCAATACATATACCATTCTTCTAGCTTCTTAAGTCCTCAGCCCTGAAGTATCTCTTATGTGTAACAGATAGCATTTGGAGGATATGTTGGAATGGGTTCATCTTTTTCATATGGAGAGGACTTCTCAGAGATTGGACCTCCGTTATAGAATATTCATTGTTGGACAAAAGGCTAAGACGAAAACCTGAAAACTCCATCTCATAACTCAGACTTGGTTTTACACACTACTTGGCTTCATTTAAGATACACATACATATGAGGTATGTTTTCCCATTACTTCTTTTTTGGGGGGATATGGAGGATGGGAAGATAGCTTCACTGGAAAGAAAATGAACATTGACTCAAAAGGCACCAAAGATATAATTTCATCCCAATTTTGCTGATGATCAAGTTAAAACTCCCAGGGTCTCTAAAAATGATGCTGTGTCAAATCAGGGATACATAATAATAGCTAGTATGTATTGAGCAATTACGATGTGCTGGGCACTTTAAGTGGTTTACTTCACGCCATCTTCACAATATCCGTTTGATTCAGAAATGCTCCTCAGTCTTATTTTATAAATAAGTAAATAATAGGTCTCTGTAATTTGACTAAGGCCACCCAGTTAGTAAGTGGTGGAGCTGGAGGCCAAATGCTGGTGCCCACCTGAACACTGGTTGATAACAGTTCCATATTCATGTGGTAGAACTTTTTCTTTGTTTCCTTCTCTTTCTTTTTTTTTTTTTTTAAATCGGAATCTCACTCTGTCACCCAGACTGGAGTGCAGTGGCATGCTCATGGCCACCGCAGCTTCAACCTGCTGGGCTCAGGCGATCCTTCCACCTCAGCTTTCCAAGTAGCTGGAACCACAGGCATGTGCCACTACGTCCTGCTACTATTTTTGATTTACTGTAGAGACGCGGTCTCGCCAAGTTGCCCAGGTTGGTCTCGAACCCCTAGACTCAGGCAATACTCTCGTCTCCGTCCCAAAGTGCTGGGATTACAGGTGTGAGCCACTCTGCTCAGCAGGTAGAACTTTTTCAAGGCACAGATATGATAACAACCCTGAGAGAAGGAGTGAGCTCACTAGGCAGAATGACAAGAGACTTGTGAGAAAAGATCCTCAGGAAATAAAGGGTGATATAAGATATGCTAACAGTGAACATTACCATTAATGAGTTTTGCAAGAGACACAGACATTCTGCTCAAATGACTGAAGTACAGAGGCTCCTCCAAATTTAACAGCAGAGAGCATGGTATCAACTTCTGATGCGGTAAGAACTTCTCTCAGTTACACTGGCTAAAATTTTCATTAATTTTTCTTAAAAGGAGAATCTTGAAATTGATCTTCAAAACTCATTATGTATAATTTTGCAGTTGTGACAAATAATTATGCTCAGGTTGGCTCTATGATGAATTTTCTAGGATTCACATAGTGTCAGCTAATCTTTTTGTTAGCATTTTGATATTCTAGGTTAATAAATCCTGCCTCCCACAAAATGCTATTGCAAGTACTTACTCGTGATCATTCATTCATTCACTTATCCAATATTTATTAAGCACCTAATACATACCATTCACTGTACTATGCGCTGAGAATATGGGAGAAAACAAAATAAAAATAAAAATTTCTGCCTACATTTTACATTCTGGTAGGAGAGATAGAAAAATGAACAACCAAATGAGCACAACATATAATATGTATGATGGTGATAAGTGTTATATGGAGGAAAAAAACTGGGAAGGGACTTAATGAATGCTATTTTGTTTTGTCTGTCTTGCAATTTTGAACATGGTAGTCAGGATACAAGCAGTAATAATAGTAACAGTAGTTCTTATTGTGTCATTGTAGACATAGTAACAGCTAACATTTTTTGAATGTTTACTATATACCTGGCCTCTTTAATTTGTGTCTTGTTTAATCCTCATAGCTACTCTATTTAACAGATAAGGGTGGGGGATAAACCCAGAAAAATCACATAGCTTGTCCAATCACATGGCTAATAAAAGAAAGATGTGGATATTGTGAGTCAGAACCCAGGTTTTTAACCCCACCTGCATGCTTGCCTTTTTGTATCCCTGCTTTGTACTGTAATCACCTCCATAAGAAACAGCACTGAGTGAACCATGCTAACCTAATTTTCTAGTCCTGGGTTATTTCATTCATGGTAATATAAAGATTAGCTGCTTATTTTCCATGATAGCTCCTCAAATACACTTGTTATATGGAATAGATTGAGTTAATTAGAATTATGGTTTATTTATATGTCTAGAATATGTACCCTTCTCCATTAAAATATTTATAGCAGCTGACAAAATTTAGTGCAAAACAGACTGATTATCTGTAAGAATTATAAATCATAAAGAAATGAATTTTCAGTTGGCTGTGCACAAAAAGACATACAAAATAAATCAATTAGTGATTAAAAATAGAATAAAGGTAATCTGAAGGAGCAGGGAGTGCAGGTAATATCAGGCATTTAGGATAAACTGAATGCTACTATCAGAAACTGAGTTTGGCTATTCATTTCCTAGCAGCAAAGACAGAGCAAAATAAACAAAAAGAAACCCTCGTTACATAATATTCATTTTTTTTTGTACAAAATGATAGAAAAGTTTTCTTGAAAGAAACTTTCTTACACCTGAATCATTTTAAAAGGTCCATGGGATAGCAGTGAATAATATTTTCAACTTTGCAGGAAGCAAAGACTCCTGCAAGAATATCTTTCACCAACCTTCTATAATAAATGTGAGCATAAATAAAGTTGGCATTTCTAGGGGGTTGGGACAGTTGACATAATATAATCCAGGTATTCTATGTTCTGCATACCTTATCTAACAGTTTGGTAAAGAATGAAGAAATAGTTAATATTTCCATGGATTCTTCTTCAAAATATTAATTATAGTAAGCACTCCTTTGGAATGTTCTATATCAAAATCAGTTCCATGACTAGTAAAAATTATAAGATCAATAAAAATAACAACAGCTGCTACAAAATGACAGCAGCAGCTAATAATTATTGCATACTTATCAGGAGCCCAGATTTGTGACGAACATTTTACAAGCATTGTTTCACTTAAGGTTTCCCATGATCTTCTGAGTTAGGCATGGTAATATTTCCATTTTAAGGGTTAGAAAGCTGAGACTCAGGGAAGTTAGAAATTTTTTCCAAAGTTGCCCAGCTTGTAAATGACGAACTCTGATTTAAACATCATCAGACATGTTTCAAAGCTTGTGTTTTTAATCTATTAATTTGTGGCTATTCTGCTGTCCTTAGTGTATTTATTCCACATTTGTATTGGGACAATTGTAACAGGCTATAGTCACAAGACATGGGGAAGCATACACATTTAGGATCAGAATGCATAGAGAAAAAAAAAGATAAGTTCTCTTTCTAGACCAAAAAAAAAAAAGTAAAGAGATACAGAACTGTAACAATTACATGAAATTAGCTTTACTGTTTATTATGGTAGACAAAAGAAGTGAGGAGCAACTCTGGGCTTTGGCATAGGTCAGACCAGGATCCCACTTCCAATCCCAGGATGTCAGAAACGACTGTGACTCATGGCTTACTGCTATCAGGACCAAGGACAGCGGAACACATTCCTCCCACTAGGGGGCAGGGCAGCCATTACATTGTGATTGTTTACGAGCTGAGCCTGATTCTCCAACAGGTAGAAAGTCAGCTCAATTTCGATAGCTTCAGAATGGGCAGCCAGGAGGCCAAGCATCCATATTTGCCGCAAATAAGAACTTTGGATATCCTTAAGGATTTGTATACGCACATAGTGGATATCTCAGGTTTTGTTCTTGATAACCACAGTGTCAAGACCCAGAAAAAGTGCAAAATGCTAAATATTAAAAGAGCTTTCAGACAATGACAACTTGAAACTGCCTCTCCTAGCCCCTGTACCAGTGTTTGTTGATTTTTGTATTTACCTATGGACTGACAGCAATAAGTGGCTTTTCTAGGGTATTTTTCTTGTCTGGCTATTAAAATGTCAGAAAAGGAAGTTCTAGGAGGACAGTATAACAAAAATGGTTAAAAACATGGGCTTTGGAGACAGACAGACCTAGATTTAGACTTGATTTCACCACTTTTTCACGATGTGACTTTGAGTAAATCATAATCTCTTTGTACCTCAATTTTCTCAACTATAAAATAGAAATAATAATAATAATGTGTATCTTCCAGGATTGTTACAATGACTAAATGAATCTCTGAATCACTTGATTTGATGCTCAGCACACGATGCTCAATGATCACCATGATGATGATGGTTCTGCTATGGGAAGAAAAAGAAATAATAACCTCAATGTACATCAACTTACATTACTCAAAATTGTTTATGCATCTCAAATACAAGATTGAATACATGAATACTCATGTATTCATCAAGCATTTATTAAGCATCTATAGTGTGTCAGGCAAGAGTAATAAAGGTAGTCATTAAGACAGCTCACAAATATTCTGGTACATGATAAGGACTGCTTTAGCTAATGAAACAGAGCAGTGAAGGCATTGTTACCTCATAGGAGGATTTGAAGCTACTGTATGCTTTGCCATATGTTCCTTCTCTCTCCCAGAGCAATGCAAAAAGTTTCAGATAGAATCCACTCTGCCAGTCCAGATCTCTGAATGAGAATGATGGCAGTGTGCAGGAGAGACCATAGCTGACTCTTGATGGACACAAAGAGTGCACAAGCAATCAAGTGTTTATTTAAGTCATTTAGATTTGGGGTCATTTACTACCTCCGCATAACCTGACCTGTCCTAAATATTGTAAGGTTGCTGCTCTCAAAGAACTTCTAATGGTGGAATCCAGGCAGGGAAGAAAATAGGTAAATGACTATCTAAACTTTAGTGTAAGAGATATAAGAGCAACATGTTATGGGACAGAAGCCAAAGAAGTAACTTTGTGATAAACTTGAAAGAGTAAATGAGCCTATCTGATAAAGAAAAACCTGATGACGGCATAATGTAGAACTTCATTCCGAATAGAAGAATCTGAGGGAGATGCAGCAAAGACATAGAATCTGGAAATTTAAGGCTATTGGGGCTTGGGATGGTTTATAATTCCATATAGCAACATTGTAAGGAACATTGAGAAGTAGACAAGGTGGGTGAGACTACATTTTAATAACCCAGTGACAATATCAGATTGAGTAGCATGCTGACTCAGGTGATAAATTGTGTAATGTTTTGTTTGAATTTTATTTTTGACCAATAGTTACACATAAGAGGCAGTAAAACTCATATAATTTGGTCAAAACATTGTTGACTAGGAAATCATAACCCCTGGCTCTAATTCAGGCTTCATCAGTCATAAGAGGAAACCTGAATACATCACTTGTTTTCTTTAGGCATACATTATCTCATTAGTAAAATGAGCTGAAAAGGTCTGTGTTTCTAAAGCACATTTGAAAACATCATTGTTTACTTGAAAAGATTCTGGTTGGGCTCTGTAGCTCAGCCTGTAATCCCAGCACTTTGGGAGGCCAAGGTGAGTGGATTGCCTGAGTCCACAGGTTTGAGACCAGCCTGGACAACTTGGCGACATCTCGTCTCTATAATAAATCAAAAATTAGCTGGGTGTGGTAACATATGCCTGTAGTTCCAGCTACTTGGAAGGCTGAAGCGGAAGGATGGCTGGAGCCCAGCAGGTCATTACTGGGGTGGCCGTGAGCATGTCACTGCACTCCAGCCTGGGAGATGGAGTGAGACTCCAACACCAAAAAAGAAAAGAAAAGAAAAGAAAAGATTCTACCTCTGAGAAAAATTAAGAGATTGTCATGATTATAAATGGAGAGCTATTAGACTGCTTCATAATCTGTAGCAAGTACTGTGGAAAGGGAGTACCCATGTCTCTTTGGGCATTACCACTTAGTGCACTCTCAAATTCAGTGCCTTAAGGACTTGCTCTGGTGGCCAGAGTTTCCTCTGCTTTACTGAATAGGTTGGAAATCAAGAGAATTAATGCCTCATGGAAGTAGCCATCAATGACTGTTGTGAATTGGTATACAAACGCTCAAGTTTCTTTGTCTATGGGCAGGATATTTCTGAGGCTGTTATTATCCAGAGTTCCCTAGCAATACTGGGTTTCCATTATTCATATTGATAACTGGTTTGACAAGGTAAATTTTATTGGTTGCCTCCCCTTTCTTGTGTCATTCCTCACTCATCTGCTGGGTTTTCTGGGTTCACGTTCTAAATAAACTACATGCACTTGAATCTTTGTTTCAGGACATGCTTCTGGGGAGCCCTAAGATAGATGCTAAGACACAGGTGAATGCACATCTATGCTGTTCTGTCAATTATTTTTGTAATTCACATAAATTTACATTCCACACTTGGGTGCAAGTAAAAACGCATTTTCAATTAATTAAATTATCTGGCTCTGAACTCCAGTTGGGTTCAGAGTAGATGGTCCTCACTGCTTTCATTATCTCAGCTGGTAGATGCACTCTAGAAAACTTGGAGGCTGGGTGTGATGGCTCATGCCTGTAATCTCAGTATTTTGGAAGGCTGAGGTGGGAGGATTGCTTGAACCCAGGAGTTTAAAACCAGCCTGAGCAACATAGCAAAACTTCATCTCTATGAAAAAAAAAATCAAAAATTAGCCAGGCATAGTAGCCCACACCTGCAGTCCCTGCTATTTGGGAGGATGAGGCAGAAGGATTGCCTGAGCCCAGGAGGTTGAGGCTGAGGTGAGCCATGATTGTGCCACTGCACCCTAGCCTGGGCAACAGAGTGAAACCATTACTTAAAATCAAAAACAAAAACAAAAACAAACAAACAAAAACCCTGGAGAAAGACCTGTGGCCTCAGATCACTGTGGGAGTAACTTAAACACTCAATGTTCAGATCTTCATAATGATTCGAAAGTGGGCAATTTCACTTCTATGCAAATTGGAGCATAGAGATTTTTGCAGTTGCTCACAAATAATGTGAAATTTGGCATATAGTCTTTACTATAGATGTGCCTCCTCAATGAGGCCCTGCTACCCAGTGGGCAGTCTGGAAGTTCATTATTTCTTTCTTCTGTAGGAAGTCCCATTTTGGTTCAGGCCTCTACCTTGCCCCCCTTCAACTTCCAGGATTGGTAGTCATCTTCTCTGACTTTAAAGGATTCCACAGGATCTGAAACATGAAAATTAAATCCTTCATGTCTGAATTTGTGAGTTTTGTGAGTGTATGTGTATGTATGGGTGTGTGAGAGGGTGTCAGAGCGAAACAAGACAAAAGGAGACAAAGAGAAAGGATAACCCAATTCTCCTGAAAACCCCACAATGCCCTCTCTTTCCTGAAGAGGGGAAATAAAATGTGTTATTCCTCCCTGAAGACCCTCCAAAGACCCAAAAAACCCTAATTAGCATTGGGATGTGTATGACTGTTATTGTTAGAATAACTCATCCTGTTACCTTGTAAAAGTTTGAAGAACTTTATGTACGTAGCAGCTAGCAGGAATAGAGACAAGGAAAAGAAAAAGAGACGTTGTCTCCTCTTAGGATAGAATCGAAGCCTTTTAAATATGACTTTTGCATAACAGGACTCAAACCTTCAAGAAGTTGCACTCCCTAAGGCATTTAAATTGTGAGAAGGTTGTCTATTTCTTTATATAGTGATCTTGCAAGAGATAGCCACCGATAGAGTGGCAGAAGTAAATTGGGTCAGGTGCTTTGAGTGGCTAGGCCACACTCTGAGAATTTTTTTTTTTTTTTTGGGAGCAGTTATAACTAGGATTTGAGACTAGACCTAGTAACTGATATGGCCATCTTAATAAACACATTGGCTACCAATTCTCTTCAGATGGATGAAAAGAAACCCTCTGGGGTGGGCGGAAAGAGTTCTAATAGAAGGATATTTTTTCAGCCAGGCAACCTCTTTTCTCTATGTGCTGTAATACCCACCTTCCACGAAGACCCACAATATCAAGTATCTGAGAAAGGATGTATTTATATACTTGAACAAGGATAGTTGGTTCTGTTAACGAGAGCAAGCTGAGAATGACGTCAGAGTCGCAATTTTGATCTCTATTCGATTTATTAAATCCCAGCTGATTCACGTTTTCTTCTACCAGCCCCCTGCTGACCATCTCCCTAATACTTTCCCAAAGGTGACTAGTTGCATGTCTACTTACCAACTGCAATATTACCACCACCAAAAAAAAAAATTAAAACAAAACCTTTAGGCAACATATTCAGCTAAGGATGGAACAAGAGGAAATAAGTGAGTAGCAAAAATAGTTTTCTTTGGGAGGATGAGGTTATAAGCGACTTATTTACTGGTTAGGCAATTCATGCAGTTCTGCTGAGTTACTTATGAACACAATCCGATCCTAGTTGCTATGGCAACATACAAGAAAAAAAGTGAGAAGAGTTCACAATTACATTTTTCTTGAAATGATCCAAAATATTAACTGTAAGTATGTGAATTCTGTAGAAAACGTTATTTAAACTGTTTCTCAGAACTGCTGCTGGATTGTAAGAGATGTCTGCCTGCAGCTGTTCGGGCATTATAATCCCCTCTGAGATGAGAGCCGAAAAGCGATAAAGATTTGAGGAAAAATAGAACTTTTGCTTTGCCCTCAGGACATTTCTTTCTAACCCCCCCATTAATATGCAAGGCGTGAAACATTAAATGTCACAGCCATGTCATACTCTAATGCCACTGCACTGTAGAATCAAAGTGTAGAATTCTTTTGCCAACATGACTTGGGCTAAAAAAAAAATCCCATTAACCAGAATAAAAGGTCAAAAGCATAATTCTTAGTTTTCCTTCAAATTTTCTACCAAAATGAGGACAAACTGGGGGGAAAAATCTTAGACTTTTAAGACATCGTTTTCTTGTTCAAATTCTCACAAGACTGTGAGATAAAGTAATTTCTCTGGGAGCATTTTGAAGCCCTCAGCAATTCCCAGAGGGCTTGGGCTGGTGCAATACCAGAACTCACTCTTTCAGTGATAGGCCATCAGTACTTGATTCTGGAGCTCTCTTGCACACAGTGCTTGAATCTCTATTTCTTGCATTGATGAGAATTTAATTGACTTTAGAATGACTAAGCGTTTATGTGATAATTTGAACAAGGTTAATTTTCCCAGTGGTTTGTCAAAAATTGTCTGGAACTGTCAGTATTTCTGTGTGCCAGTTGCTAGGTGGGATTAAGTGTATACTTGCATCCACTTCTTAGCAGATACAAGTTATCAGGGTAACCCAAGAAATATTTCTATTCCAACACCATAACTATATAGACTTGGGTATAAGTGTGTAAGTACTACCAGAGTTGTAGGGTGCTTCCTGTGCTAGTGGGATATGTAATTCATCTGGTCCTAATTTGTCATAGGAGATAGATATTTGGGATTAGCTTTTCTTTAGTCTGCTACTGTGTAATTCATCTAGTTCATTTCTCTTCCTCTTTGATGTGTAAATAATTCACTATTCAAATTTTACACCGGTAGTTTCCATCTTTCTGTGTGTGCAGCACATTTTCAAATCCAAACATTTGAGCAGCACCTCAGAAGTCAGCAATAATGGCAAACCAAAGCTTATTACAATAGGACAATATTTTGTGGCTTCCGTAAACATATCCACGATATTACCTTGTTTCCTTGGCCACCCTCAGACCTTGTCTCTTTCAGTAAATCTGTTTATTGTCTTGATTGGCTCAAGAATTGGGTGCTGGGAATGTGGCAGTGAATTAACAATCACTGTCCTCATGAAATTTATGTCATGGAGTTAAGCAGCATTTAGCTGCATTGTAATCAGTTTAAAGAAGAGACAGACAAAACAAGTGACAAACACATTTACATACTATTACAAGTAACCATTTTCTATCTTTCCTCTTCTTCTCTTTCTCCTTTAAAAAGCTTAGGGAAAAGTGATCAGTATGTTCAGTTCACATTACCAATCAGCAACTGTTAAATACCCTGACAGCACCAGATGTCGACTCCAAAATGAACGGCATCTGCTCTAGTACATGGGAAACAGTTACATGTGGGTGCAGGCCTGGGCTCTTAAACATGCCCTGAGGTATCTTGGAGGATCGTGGGGAATTTTAGGACTGTACCAGTAACTGGTATTCCACCAGCCCAAGCCCTCTGGGAATTGCCGAGGGTTTCAAAATGCTCCCAGAGATATTACTTTATCTTACAGCCTTTATCAAAAGCAGGGTATTCACCAAAGTCATCCCTGTGCCCTTGTGACCATTGCATGCTTCTAATTTTCTTGGTAAAGGAAAATAACAGAAATACCATTTGAAGCCCTTGCCACTGTGAGAAGATTTGTAAACTTTAGGAAGAAGAAAAAGGAACTTTCAAGAGCCAGGGAAAAAACACTAGATTGAGAATCGGGAGAAACATGTTCCTGTCCTGACTCTATCACTAAAAGTTTGCTCTGAAATGATGGGCAGCCCATTTTGCATCTCTGCCCTTCACTTGGAGGTGAGTGAGTTGTTTAGGTTACCTCTAAGAAAGATAGGTTAATGAAGTGACTAACAAAACAGACTTTGGAGGGAGGTAGATTTGGATTTGCATCATTTCACTTTCTTTTTTTTTGGGTTTTTTTTTTTTGAGTTGGAGTCTCACTCTGTCACCCAGACTGGAGTGCAGTGGCCGCTCCCGGCCACCGCAGCCTCGACCTGCTGGGCTCCGGCGATCCTTCCGCCTCAGCCTTCCAAGTAGCTGGAACTACAGGCGCG
>CAUYQG010099025.1:0-23002 GCA_963574415.1 Tarsius wallacei
CAGACTGGAGTGCAGTGGCTGCTCCCGGCCACCGCAGCCTCAACCTGCTGGGCTCCGGCGATCCTTCCACCTCAGCCTTCTGAGTAGCTGGAACTACAGGTGCGCACTACCACGCCCGGCTAATTTTTTGATTTATTGCAGAGATGAGGGCTCACCAAGTTGCCCAGGCGGGTCTCGAACCCGTGGGCTCAGGCAATCCACTCAAGGTAATTGTATTGAATCAGAAAGCTTGGAAAACCTGTCCTGGGACATAAACAACATTGCCAAATCTAATCACAAGATTTTTGTGGTTTCTGCCACATGATTCACATCCCAAAGATAGCAAGAATCCGAAAAGAATGAACAGAGAAGCAGTCAGTTGATGGGCTCCAGTTAAAAACTATGAAAACAGAATTGAAAAACAAACACGTTAGCGGAACTCGGTGGCTCAGCCTGTAATCCCGCGCCTTGGGAGGCTGAGTTGAGTGGATTGCCTGAGCCCGCGGGTTCGAGACCCGCCTGGGCAACTTGGCGAAACCTCATCTCTACAATAAATCAAAAATTAGCTGGGCATGGTAGCGCATACCTGTAGTTCCAGCTACTTGGAAGGCTAAGGCGGAAGGATCGCCGGAGCCCAGCAGGGCGAGGCTCCAGTGTCTGGGAGCAGCCACTGCACTCCAGTCTGGGCGACAGAGTGAGACTCCAACTCAAAAAAAAAAGAAAAGCAAACACGTGCCAGAATGTAATGCTGATAGCATGCACATTCAAAGAACGTATATAGCAACCACATTTCAGTGGTGACTGGGCATGGTTTCCATAGCAATATGATTTACTTCCAGTAGAATTTTTCAACTTAATATAGTAGGCTTTCCCTCATTAAAATAAAGAAATAAAAAGTTCATCAGTATTTGTTTTTCCTTTATACACGGACCATGATACTTGCTTATGTCAAAGAGACAGTAATTCTTACCACAGGGCAAACAGGAAGTAAAATCGCCATTGTTAATCTGGAACAACATGAATTCCTGTTGGTTGTGGGAAGTGGCAGCACAAAGAAGGGCTGGCTTCGTCAGATCTGCAGAGAAGTGCCAGCAAGTGTGCCACAATGCACAGAAGTTTACACTGGTCTTCCTTAGGTAGGGAAGATATTAAAGGGAAAGAAATAATTTTCTCCTGGAGGGAGAGATACAAAATTAGCCTTGAATGGGACAGAGAGGTTACGAACTAGAAGAAAACAACAGTAATGAAAGATAACATTTATTGTGTTCTTTCTCTATGTCAGATACTATTCCAATATCCTCCTATGAATTATCTCAATTACTTTTCTAGACATCCTCAACGTGCAGGTACGATTGCTATTCCTGATCTTCAGATGTGAAAGCTGTGGCACAAGAAGTTAAATATCTCGTCTAATGGCAAACGTTTGAGGAATGGCCAGGCTAAGATCTGAGCTCTGGAATTCTGACCTCAGAACCTGTACTTTCAGCCACTCTTCTACATGGGCAAGGATATACAAAACCTTCTACATTTGTCCTAAGTGACCAAACTTAAAGCTCCTAGGCTACCGGTTCACTGGGATTTCCATCCTACCAGGCTAGCTCTTCGTATGCAGATTTGGGTGCTAGGAGAATGAAGAGAGACTCAGGAGAAGCAGAGTACTAAAAGTGATGAGGGCGGGCTTGGTAGCTCACCCTGTAATCCCACGCTTTGGGAGGCTGAGGTGAGTGGATTACCTGAGCCCGTGAGTTCGAGACCCGCCTGGGCAACTTGGGGAGACCTCATCCGTACAATAAATCAAGGAAAAAGAAAAAAATTAGCCTGGTGTGGTAGTGCGCGCCTGTAGTTCCAGCTACTTGGACGGTTGAGGTGGAAGGATCGCCGGAGCCCAGCAGGTCGAGGCTGCGATGGCCGGGAGCGGCCACTGAACTCCAGTCTGGGTGACAGAGTGCGACTCCAACTCAAAAAAAAAAAAAAAAAAAAAAGTGATGAGGGAACTTGTTTTTCTCATGCTGTTAAATAAATATACTCATCTGGCTGAGCATCTGTAATCCCAGCACTTTGGGAGGCAGGAGGATTGTTTGAGCACAGGCGTTCGAGGTCAGCCTAGCAACATAGCAATACGTCATCTCTATTTAATTTAATTTTAAAAAGTTAAAAAGTAGAAATAAGTACACTCATTCGTCTAATTTTAAATAAACAGCTCTCTTCAAAACTACCTTCTCTGCAGCTCAGACCCTGCTGAAGTTCAAGTTTTGGTGGCGCTGCAGTTTGATTGGCTGATAATTATTGATCCTCAGATTTGAGTGTGAAATTCCTTTGCTAGTTAGCAATCACTGTGTTTGGAAAAATAGTGCCTGGTCCACATTCCTTTTAGTCAAGGAATGATGATATTGTAAAATGACTGCACTTCATGCACCAGCTATCTTTGCTGATCTTGCGGATAAAAATATTTTGATTAAAAACAGATATTTTGGCCAGGCACTACTTGGTGAAAGTAAAATGTAGAAAAGTCTGTCTGTGAGCTAGGGTAGGAAAGTAGGTATGAAGGAGGCAGTTTTGTATGGTGATGAATAATGTCACTGCTTCAGTAAGGTCAAATCTCAGTCCCACCATTTACTAGATCAGTGACCTTGAACAAGTTATGTAACCCTTTATGGCTCAGTTTCCTCATCTATAAAATAAGACTAATAGTACCACCCTCATAGTGTTTTATAAATGAAGTGATATAACCAATATTAAGTAGTTAGAATGGTGTCCAGCACACTGTAAGCCTCGTTCCTGCTTCCTTTGCCTTTTGCATGCCAATTATACTAAACTTTAAACAGTTTTTCAAATGTGCCATGTTTTTCAAGGCATCAGGCTACTCTGTCTGGAAGACCTTTTTAAAAAATATATTATCTTGAACCCCCCCCCGCCCCGATTCCTCAAGTTTAACTGAAGTACTTCCTGTCTCACTTAGGCAGTCTTGCATAACCCTCTGTTCTTCCACTGTTTCTAGTAATCCACTGTTATAGTACTCACTACACTGCAACGACTCATCAGCACGTCTTCCTCCTCATTTTACTCTTTGAATGTATGTTAATCTTTGGTGCCTAGGATAGAGCCTGGCACACAATGGGTATCCAACAAGTAGTGGTTGAATAGGTGAACAGGTAAATATTAAATTTCAGTATAAAATCCAGTCATAGTCATTAAACTAAAATAATAAAATAGTTACGAGGTATTAACAATCTTTTACTAGCAATCAGAAAGGCTCTAACAGCAAAACCTAAAGTACATTCCCATTTTAATTTTAACTAAACTCCAAAGCTTTAGAAATTATAGACCAATTAAACCCAGAAGATAATACAGATCATTTTCTGATGGAAAGAGACTTTTGGAGTCAGTGGAAGGAACTGAGATCATGACCCAACTTGCATCAGAGAAATTCCACAGGATTCAAATTCTTGTTTCATGTCCAAATCAGCAAATTATCATTAATTTTTTTGCCATCTACTAAGTATTCTGAATAATAATGCAGTGTAAGACATGGGCATATAAAAGCACATTGTCTTGGTTCATCTTGTGTCATTATAAATGAATACCCAAGACTGGGTAATTTATAAAGAAAAAAGGGTTTTTTGACTGATGATTTTGTTGTCTAGACAAATTCAAGATTAAGGCGTCTAGTGAGGGCCTCAGGCTGCTTCAACTCTTGGAAGAAGGAAAAGGGAGATTGCTTGTGCAGAAACCACATGGTGAGAGAGGAAGCAAGAGAGAGAGGGATGGTGCCAGGCTTTCTTTAACAACCAGCTCTCATGAAAACTAATAGAGTGAGAGCTCACTCATTCCCCAACTCCTGGAGGGGGGTTATTAATCTATTCATGAGGGATTCATCCCATGACTCAAACTCCCATTCGGCCTCAGCTCCAACATTAGGGATCATATTTCAGCATGATATTTGAAAGGGACAAACAGCCAAACTACAGCACACATCAAGAATAACTAAATTGCGGGGTCATATGGGAGGTCGATATTTAGAACTTTTAGGAATCGCCACACTGCTTTCCATAGAGGTTGCACTGGTTTACACTCCCACCAATGGTGTAGCAGCATTCCCTTTTCACCACATCCTCTCCAACATCTGTTATCTTTTGTTATTGATAATTGCCATTCTGACTGGAGTTAGGTAGTATCTTAGTATGGTTTTGATTTGCATCTCCCTGATGATTGGTGAGGTATCTTACATGACAGTCACCTTCCCTTATTCTTACCTCTTCTGCTCTTGTGTTTCCCTTACAAATTTTAGTGGTCTATTTCCTTCTTCACTTCTATGTCAGTATCAGCTTTATTATGCATCTATCTTTAACCAGCAGACTAAACATTATTATAAAGAGTTGGAGCTTTTTATCAAAAAAACATTAAGTTAAACATTGAACATATGCGTATAATTATCTTTTTTGGGGGGAGGGTAAGACGTTTCCCTTTGGCCTTTCAAGATTAAGATAGTGTTAAGAAATATATCAAATCTCATTTTTTCAAACCACTTTCAAATGCCAAAAAAGTTTTGAAATTCAAGTAAAAACTTAACATTAATTAATAAATACTTACCATAGAATTAATAAGTTAGAAATTTAGTTGACAAATATTATTAAGCCAAATCAATTTAAGATCGAATTAGGAAAAAATTTTTAGTTGGGTGAGGTGGCTCATGCCTGTAATTCCAGCACTTTGGGAGGCAGAGGCGAGAGAGTTGTGTGAGTCCAGGTCTTCGAGATCAGTCTGGGCAACTCAGCAAGACCTCGTCTCTAGAATAAATCAAAAAATTAGCCAGGCATGGTGGTGTGCAGCTGTGGTTCCAGCTACTTGGAAGCTTGAGGCAGAAAGATTGCCTGAGTTAAGCAGGTCAAGGCTGCAGAAGTTGTGAGCATGCCACTGCTCTCCAGCCTGGGCGACAGAGTGATATTCCTACTCAAAAAAAAAAAAAAAAAAAAAAAAAAAAGAATTATTAAAGCTGAAGATTGTAATAATTGAATGTGTTAAAATCTGTATTGTACTTAAATATGTTTAATTTACCAGTATTCTGTCATATCCGATTTTGTTGCTGAATAATTCACAACAGCAGTGTCTGATCTGGGATTATACAGCCTGTTCTTGGAACTTGGCAAACAATTTTAGAAACTTCAGATACCCAAGATAAGAACTTTGAAGTTAGATGAACTGTAATCCTTGAATAAAATTAATGTAACACCCAAGATTTCCAGTACAAATCATATACAATATATTTCAAAAGTATACCCAAAGTAAAGACTGAAATACACAGTAACTAATCCATAGCCTCAGGGGCATATGAAGACCTGGCTTATTTTTCACTGCTTAAATATTTGAATTTAGCTGTTTTCTGCATTTAAACATGTTGCTTATAACATCCTTAATAACAAAAACTACAAAGCTTTTATAAACACTAGCCCATAGTTACATTATATTAAATACATAAATAATCATATTAAATACATTCAAGCTGTTCAAGAGTATGAAATGTTTTGCATATGATATTATATGCCAAGGAAAGAATATTTAGAATAACTTTGTCAATTTTCATGTACAACTAGATTGTACATCTATTTTTCTGCCTGGCAGTTAAAATTAAAATGAAGACGCATCCTGATCATAACATATGTAAAAATGTGTTACAATCAGAGATCTGCAGGTTAAAAATATTTAAAAAAAAATTTCAGGGAATGTTATGTTGTTATTGCCATGTATATGCAGTTAGGCCTATGATGGTTGCATATGTGCTGAGCGAATATAGACATTTTTTTCCTTATCATTATTCCCTAAACAATACAGTATATCAATGATTTACATAGAATTTACATGCTTTAATGTTTATCAATATATATTTTATTTTTATTAATGTAAAATATTTCTATATGTATGAGGGACTTTGTGAATATTTTTTATCTGCATAGAATGTGTAATAATCAAGTCAGCGTATTTGGAGTATTCATCATCTTGATTATTTATCATTTGTATATATTGATAATATTTCAAATACTCTCTCCCAGCTATTTTGAAATATATATTGTTGCTAACTACAGTCACCCTACTCCACCATCCAACGTTGGGGCTTATTTGTTCTATTTAACTGTATGCTTGTACCTATTAATCTTCCTCTTTTTGTCTCTCCCACTCACTCACATACCCATCCAAGACTGGTATCTCTCATTCTGTCTTCCTTCTGCATGAGATTTTTTTATGTCCCATGTATGAGTGAGTTCTCAGTATCTGTTTTTCTGTGCCTGGCTTATTTCACTTAACAAAACCTTATTTCCATCCATTTTGCTGCAAATGACATAATTTCATTCTTTTTATGGCTTAGTAGTATTCCGTTGTGTATATGTGCCACATTTTTTTAATCCATTTATGCCCTGATGGCACTTAGATTGATTCCTGTCTTTGCTATTGTCAATAGCACCATGATAAACATGAGACTGTAGACACCTCTTTGTTACACAGATTTATTTTCCTTTAGATTAATACCCAATAATGAGGCTGCTGCATCATATGGTAGTCCTATTTTTAGTGTTTGGGGTATTACAAATAATCTAGAGATGATTTGAAGTTCATGGAAAGATGTGCATAGGTTATATGCAAATACTGCATTATTTTGTGTAGAAACCTTAGCATTTGTTAATGTTGCTATCTGTGGAGATCCAGAAATCAATCCACTGTTGATACTGAGAAATGACCACATTTTGAAGATAAGGTCAATATAATTCACTAACAGTCCATGAAATGTGACAGGAGAGGATTCAATGTTTATATCTCTCTCTCTCTATTTCTACCTTTGTCTACATCATCTATCTATATCAACATCTATATATTGAAAAACTGAGAGGATAATGTAGCTAGTGACTGGCATGATGAAGATTGTGAGTTAAATTTTAAAGGAAATAATCATGAGTTCATTTTCAAATATGTTGACTATAACTTATTAAATTTATGTAGGGAATTTTATGTCCTAGCTACTTAACTTGTTAAAGTATATGTAGAAATGCCACAGACTTTTCTCACATAGATGTCTGCATAAGTGTATTTAAACAAGACAGAATAAAATAAGATGACAGAAAGTTACTTTTTTTCCTGAACATTAAAAATAAAAGGTCATGGAAATAAATGTCAAAAGCAAAATTAAATTATATGATAATCTCATGATGCCTCAGTTTCCCATATTAGAAAATCAACTAATCTGAATATTTCCTGAGGACATCAGAATGACAGCAAAATGATTTATATTGGAATAAATTGATTTTATTATATGTGTAGAAAGATGAGACTGATATTTCTGGAAATGCATACATAAATTTAAATATATTTTCAAACAGTAAGTATGTAGCATTTTCCAGTATTTCACTATGGTATTATGAAGTCAATTTGATTTCTCAATTGAATGAACATTCTCACACCCTTTTATTCACGCAATGAAGAACTGAAAGGTTTGTAATTTATGATTACATTGTGACGTTTTCACTGGGGGAAGGAAGGGAAAAAATATATATATTTTTTAATTTTCTTAAAATTCCTCTCAGGCACCTTCAATGAATATTAGGTTCATTTCATTTAGTGCTGTTTGGACTAAATTAAGAGACTATACATCTTAATTGTTTTTTATGAATGGCAAACAAAATTTCTCTTAAAATAAAACTAAAAAGAAATCAACAGATCTGAATTTAAGAAAAAAATCTTAAAAAGGCCTATTTTTTTCAGATTAAATGATAAACTGGGATGATTTCTTAAAGAGCCAAAACTTTCTAACACATGGTACCTTAAATGAAGGTTTACAAACTATTCATTTTTCGTAGCTTTAAATATAGTGTTTAGTAATACAAATTTTTTTTTTTTTTTTAGTTGAAGTCTCACTCTGTCATCCAGACTGAAGTGCAGTGGCATGCTCCCGGGCCACCACAGTCTCGATCTGCTGGGCTCAGCGATCCTTCCACCTCAACCTTCCAAGTAGCCGGAACTACAAGTATGTGCTACCACGCTTGGCTAATTTTTGATTTATAGTAGAGACAAGGTCTTGCCAAATTGCCCAGGTGGGTCTCGAGCCCTCAGACTTGGACAATCCACTCACCTTGGCTTCCCAAAGTTCTGGGATTACAGGCTGAGCCACCGGCCCCTGCCTGAATAATACAATTATTAAAGGGATTGTGCTTTTATACCATAATGCCTGAAATACAAGAAAATAATTTCTATGAAAGAATGTCTCAGAACAACATCACAAACACCAATTTCCATCTAGAAGATCTAGATGATCATTTAATATATTTGAGTTTTAGGCTATAATTTTAAAAAACGAAATCTATTCTTTGACCAGACAAAAGCAAGGAAATATATACAAAAAAATTATTTGTGATTTTATTTGGGCATAATACAGTCTGGAAATACGAATATTTTGACTCGGTGATTGGAAAAAATTATTTGGATTATTAATACATTTCTTTCACATTTAAGGCACTATAGACCAGAAAACATTCAGTTTCTAATATGATTGTGATAAAGAGATGTAATAATGGAAGCAACAAGCTGCAACTCTACTGTACTATTAATACTAATTTAACCTTCCAAGTTTTATGTTTTCATTACCTGTTGACACTTGGTCATCTCAACTTCAACATTCCCAGGTAGCTACAAACTAATGTTTGTCAAATAGGTATGTTTTTGTTTTTTGTTTTTTGGTTTTTTTTGAGTTGGAGTCTCACTCTGTTGTCACCCAGGCTGGAGTGCAGTGGCCGCTTCCGGCCACCGGCCACCGCAGCCTCGACCTGCTGGGCTCCGGTGATCCTTCCACCTCAGCCTTCCAAGTAGCTGGAACTACAGGTGCGTGCTACCACACCCGGCTAATTTTTTATTGTAGAAATGAGGTCTCGCCAAATTGCCCCGGCAGGTCTCGAACCCGCAGGCTCAGGCAATCCACTCACCTCACCCTCCCCAAGCGAGGGATTACAGGCTGAGCCACCAAGCCCGGCTCAAATAGGTATGTTATTCAACACAGAAACCTATAAATATTTTATCATATAACAATGTTAAATCATAATAAAAAATGAAACAAAATTATGTTGCATTATAGATTTTGCATTTTTTAATTTAAAAATTAATGTATTTCTTATATTTATGGTAATCTAATCATTCATTTGTCCCAGATAATTATTTTTTCATTTTTCAATGTGCAGGTTTGACAGTTAAGATTGTATTTTTAAGCATTATTACATATTTAAAATTTTTAAATTATATTCATGAAAAATATTTAACTTTTATAGAAATGCAATATATGTTAAAAGATGGGTAGAAAATTAATTTACAAATAAGTTTTAGGCTAACTGGAAAATACCTTTCTGCTTTTGCATGAGTTTTGCTTATTTCTAATTATCCAGAAAATCAAAATAATCTGCATTTTTCCCAATGATTAGCCAAAATGTATATGTCTCATCCATTTTACTCCATTTAAAATGGAAATATCTATGCTGTGATTTTGCAGCCAAAAGAATCTTTATTCTGTTAATTGGATATCAATAAATAATGTATTTATCTGTAATAACAATAGAATATAATAATCAAATATAATATATAATAGCATTTCATTATAGTAATATTCCAGACATCTAAAAATCTCTGCATTGTGAAGCTACCAATTCTAAATATGATTATTTAGAATGCTTAATGTGCTCTAACATAGTAAAGGTCTTTTTTCTTGTTTGTTTTTTGTTGTTTTTGTTTTGTTTTTGCAGTGCCAACTCAAATTATTTTGTAGCTTGAAGACATTTTGTTACCAGCACTATTATATCCCATATATGATCCATAAATGTCAAAATACTTTGTTCTTTTAAAATTTTTGCCCTGTCCAATATGATTCATGTGTCATAAGTAATATAAAAATCATTTTTGATGTTGTCTTCTGTTTGTGCTGTTGGAAGTGTAAATATTTTTCTCTACTTGAGTTGCTTTTTAATAATTCAATGGCTGAAAATTGAACATTAGATAATCCATAAATAATTTCAGCAATTTATGAATAACTGAATGTAAAATTTAATATTACCTCCTAACATGTTTCATAAATTACTTGACTGTAGAAGAAAGTAAAATTTCCCAGTTCTTTTTGGTGACAACTTTAGTGATCTGATTATCTTAGTAGAAATGGAAACGTTCTCAAAGGTCAACATATTTTAATGTTTTTAAACTTTATTTTTTCATTTAGAGTTCACTTACAATAAAATTAATAATGCTTTTTTTATTATTGCAGCCAACTGTATGCACTTATCTTTGTTTTTTTTAGTATTCTGTGGTTAACAGCAATATATACCACAAGTATTATATGATCACGAGCAATCAATCTTCATATAACATGTTGTTTTATTATTCTTTGCAAACACAAAATAACATCAAGAATTTTGATCTTTTGTGTTTTGTTTTGTTTGTTAATCCTCAGAACCAAAGAGCAAGACTCAGACCAGAAGCCAAAGAACATTTTGGGTTTTTTTTTTTGGGGGGGGGTGGCGTGGAAGAGTCACAGTCACTGCAGCCTCAACCTGCTGGGCTCAGGTGATCTTTACATCTCAGCCCTCCAAGTTGCTGGAAACACAAGTGCATGCTTCTATGCCCAGCTAATTTTTGTGTGTGTGTGTGCATGTTTTCTTTCTGGTAGAAATAAATAGATAAAAATATCAAGAGAATGTTAAACTTGATTTCAAACAAAACAATACAGAGCAAGGGGATGGGGAGTAATACACCACAGTTACTATTAAGAGTGGGACTTATAATACTTCTATAAAAAGGTGACTTTGAGTGGAGACCTGAAAAAAGCACAAATATATGAGATATACAAATAAATTTTTAAAGAGGTATGTTTTTGCCTTATCACACAATAGTGGCTTTTCCAAATCAGCAACGTTAGCCCTAGTCATTCAATTCTTAGCTGGTGACTTGAAATCCTACTCCACCAGAAATATCAAGGCATTTTTACATGAAGTCATTCATAACCTCTACTCTTAACCAAATATCTTTCTATATCTTTATTCTCCTGCTGTTTTCCTGTGACACTGTCTTTGGGGAAGAAGATTTTGAGAATATTAAATAGCTCTAGTGCAAACATTACAAAAAGAATTTTCTTATCTAATTGTAAGACTGTAACAAATTAAAACTGTGTCTGTCATTTACACCTTTCATTTACTGATATATAAAATGTAACAATCTTGAAATGTTTAATGATTAGGTAAAGAAAAATAGGACAGAGAATTATTGAGTTTTTTGTCAAACAATTCTTCAAAATAACTTAAATAAATGTAAGATTTATACATATTCTGTAGTTATATATTCCGTAAATATACATGTTTGACCACAAAATAAAGTTAAAATATGCTATTACAAAATGCAGTATTTTTCTTCCATAATTAATATCACAATATTGCTTCTTGATTTTCTGGTCACTATGGACACTCATTACAGATTGAATGGAATCAAACAGATTACTATTTTATTTGCCAAATATTTAAAAATAAGAACAAACTAAGAAAACAAACTCTGAAGAAACAATATCACATATAAATGTATTCAAGAAAGTTAAGAAACCAGATCCAGGATTTATGATGAAGACTCCAAAAGCAAATGCAAGTAAAATAAAAATAGACACATTGAACTTAGTTAAACTTAAAAAAATATACCTTATGGACAGCAAAAGAACAATAAACCATCAGCAAAGCAAAGAGACAACCTACAGGATAGAAGAAAACATTTTCACACTACATATGTCAAAAAACTAATATTTCATAATATACAAAATATTCAAGCAACTCAACAAATTTAACATGAAAAAAAAACAAATAGCCCATTAAAAACTAGGCAAAAGACTTGAATAGACACTTCTCCAAAGAAGCCAGATATATAGCCACAAAACATGAAAAAATGCTGAACGTCACTAATCATCAGAGAAATGCAAATTAAAATCACAATGAGATATTATCTTACACCAGTCACAGTGGCTATCATCACATGATTATATCATTAGATGCTAAAAAATCTTTTGAGAAAATCCAGCATCCTGTCTTGTTAAAAACCCTTGAACATCTAGGCATAGAAGGAATATACCTCAAAATAGTGAGAGCCATCTACAATAAAGCCACAGCCAACATATTGCTAAACATTTTCCCTGAAAACTGGAACACAAGGCTGCCCACTGTCACCCCTTTTACTCCAACTGCTGTTGGAAGTCCTAGCTACAGTAATCAGACAAGAGAAGAAAATCAGGGACATCCAAGTAGGGAAATAGAAAATCAAGTTATTCCTCTTTGCTGGTGATATGATTCTATACCTCAAAAATCGAAAAGAATCTGTCAAAAACCTCTTTACACTGATAAATGACTTTGGCAAAATCTCAAGGTACAGAATCAACCTGCAAAAGACAGTCACATTCTTATACACCAACAACAAACAGACTGAGAACCAAATAAAAAGCTGTCCCATTTACAATAGCAACAACAACAAAAAAATGAAATACTTTGACATCTTCCTAACCAGAGAAGTAAACGATCTTTACAATCAATACCACAAAGTACTGCTCAAAGAAATCAAAGATGATTCAAACAAATAGAAAAATATTTTATGCTCATGGATAGGAAGAATCAACATTGTTAAGCTGTTCAACCTACCAAAGGCAACCTACAGTGTTAACACAATAATCATTAACTACCAGGATCATTCTTCTCAGACCTGGAAATGACAACACAGAAATTCCAATAGAAACAAATGACCACAAATAGTCAACAGAATCCTCTGCAAAAGAAACAAAGAGGGATATATCACACTTTCAGACTTTCAACTTTATTATAAGGCTGCAATAATCAAAACAGCCGGATATTGGTACAAGAACAGGCATATAGCCCAATGGAACAGGATACAAAGGGTTTGGCAGTAGTGGAAAACTGCCTGGGGAAGCAGGAGCATACTTCATCAATAAGGGTACCTAATCTCAAACCAGGTGAAGTGGGGACCAAAGTGAGGCCCAAACTACACCTGTTCAATGACCATCAGTATACCTAACCCTAAAAATTTAAAAAAAGTCAAAGAACAACAGATGCTGGCATGAATGTGGAGAAATGGAAATGCTCACACACTGTTGATGGGAAGGTAAACTAGTTCAACCTCCAAGGAAAAAAAATGAAGATTTCTCAAAGAACTAAAAAACATAGCCACCATTTGACACAGCAACCTCTCTACAAAATAATTATTCAGATATATATATATATATCTGATACCTGCACTTTAGGCTCATTGGAGCACTATTCACAATAGCAAACTCATGGATCCAAGCTAAATGCCCACTAATGGTTAACTTCATAAAGGAAAATACTGTGTCTATACACACCATGGAATACATAGTCATAAAAAAGAAAGAAATCACATCTTTAGCAGCAACATGGATGGAGCTGGGGAACATCACCCTAAGTGAACTAACTCAGAAACAGAAAATCAGACATTGTCTGTTTTCACTTATATGTGGGAGCTACACGAACATAAAGATGAAAATAGTAGACACAGGGGACACCAAAATGGGAAAGGTAGGGAAGGACAGAGAGTTCAGAAACTATCTATTGGGTACAATATTCACTATGTGATGAATGGGGACACCCAAAGCCCATTCCCCATGAATATGCAATATCCCGTGTTACAAGCAAGCACTGTGCCCTCTGAATTTAAAATTTTAAATAATTTAAATGAAAAAGAAGTTCAAAAGCAAGAAAGCAAAAAATAACCAATTGTAATAATTTTGTTTTCAGAAAAAAATCAAACATAATGAAATATTTAGTAATTTCAAGTTAGTTTAGTTTAGTATGATGACTCTTTAAATTGATCGGTTTTCATATTCCATAATATTGTATGGTAATGATAAAATCTCTCATTTTCAATCATGAAACTTTTTTCTTTTAAATAAAATTAGTGAGAAAAAGATTTATAATGATGTCTAACACTCGTAAGTACAGTAGATACAACATGCATATATTTGCATCTATGGAATAATAAAAATATATCTAATACAGTAGTAGAGGAATTCCATATATAATATATAATATATATAATTCCATATTGGGAAATGATAAAATATGAAGAATAATGAATTTAAAAAGGTCTAGAGAGTATTCTAAATTTTATATTAAAGATTTTAGAGGGTAGAACATAATTCTGATTCTCACATTTTTCTTTATGAATATAGCAAGTGTGATAAAAAATCTTGAATTTTCTATCCTTATGCAATAATTATATTCTATCATCAGTAGACTTTACTCTTTAAATTGTTCTAGTAATATTTTACTTTCTGTTGGTTCATGTAAGTTTTTATCAGTCTTTGTAAGACAGCTATACTAAGCATTCAGAGAAATTTACCTTTTTTTTTTGCAGATTCTGTTAGTTCAACAAATATTCATTAAAGGACTATCATTTCAACAAGACTACCTTGAGGACAGCTGTGACAAAAACAATTATTTCTATGGAGCTGAAGTTTTTATGGTGATTCATGAGAACTATCAATCAATTAGCCAATGGATTAATAATCTAAGATAGTGGAAAGTGAATCACAACAGGAGACTAAGAGAGGGTAGTTACTAAAAGGGAGGTGCCATGGTCACTCATGCAGGGATGATTTATGAAAATCTTCACTGAAGAAGAGATGTGACTTGTATTAGTGAATGCAGTGCAACTCTCCCATCCAGGTAAAAGGATAAATATTTTAAATAGGAGAAACATTATATACTTTGCACGTTTTGTTATTTCTGTTGCCAATGCACTCATTTCTCCTTTAACTTTAGTTTTAATGTATATCCATTGGCTCACAATTAATACTGCTTTTAAAGTGATGGGAAGGAATCTATTATACAATAACCATACATTGTTATACTTACTTATGATATTATGCCACTAAATATGTCAATATATTTTTGATCATAAGAAAAATAAAAAGGTTCATGACGGAATGGCACTCTGACTTCTACATTTATTTTTTCTTGTACCTCTAAAGACAGAGAGTGGTCATAACTGCTTGCTTCTTCAATATCAACAGATAAGTCTCTCTCCATAGTTTGCTATTATGGAATCTTACATAGTATGAGGCAATCATGGGAGTGACATTCTATTATCTCTGTCATGTTCTATTGGTTGTAAGATAGTCACTGTGTTCACCTTCACTCCATGTGAGGGCATTATGCAAAAGAGTGAATCATCAAAGTTACACCTTACAGTGTCTTTTTTTGTCTGTCTAGTGAACTCTTACTCTTCAATTGTGCAAAAAACGTTAGCTTATGTTAAATTTGAGTAGAGACTCTATAACTGTCTTATATATTTTTTATATTTTTAGAGAGCTTAAAATTTTATAGGTAAGTTTTTTTAAGATATAATTAATGTCTGTAATTAAGACAGCCTTCATTTGAGACTTTTTTTATTTCATCAAATGGACTTAATCATGCATTTTTTTCTTCCTTCTTTCCTTCATTGCTTAAAGATAGTATACTACAAAGACACTGTATATTACACACACACACACACACACAAACACAAACATGAATGTTCTTATATACAGATAATATGTATAAACCATAAATATGCAGGATTGTAGGTATTTTTTATAAATGTCTTTTTGCATTTTTTTTTTTTTTGAGTTGGAGTCTCACTCTGTCATCCTGACTGAAGCGCAGTGGCCGCTCCCGGCCACCGCAGCCTCGACCTACTGGGCTCCAGCGATCCTTCCGCCTCAGCCTTCCAAGTAGCTGGAACTACAGGCATGCACTACTACGCCTGGCTAATTTTTTGATTTATTGTAGAGATGAGGTCTTACCGAGTTGCCCAGGTGGGTCTCGAATCCGCGGGCTCAGGCAATTCACTCACCTCAGCCTCCCAAGGCACAGGATTACAGGCTGAGCCACCGAGCCCGGCCCTTTTTGCATTTTTAAATTTTAGGAAAATATTTAAGAAACTTTCAGACCATAATCTATATTTTCTACTGTGCCAAGTGTACTCTCCTACATATTACTGACATGAAAAGTATTTGTAAATGACAAGCTCTATCACTGTCAATGATAAAAACTAGAGAAAATTAACCTATGTTAACAATAAATATTGCTTTAAGGAAATGCAGAATTTATTGAAATTTTCTATTTAGTATTTGAGAAGCTATATTTTAATTCCACAATATATTTTTCTAGAAGATGTATTTCTATCCACCAAAGTCAATTATGTTACCTGGGTGATATACCTATTTAAAAAGTGTCACTGGGGTGCAGACAAGATGGCAACTGGACAGGTCAGACTGTGAGAGTCTCAATACAAACAAGTGTCCATAAAGACTCTCTGCGTGAGTAGGCGAGTACTGGTGGATGAGTGAAAGTTCACCTGAGGGGAGACTCAGATTCATGCACCTAGGGCCCCCTCTGAAGGTGACCACAAGCCCCTACCACTCTGAGATTCGAGTCATGGGGGTGCAAGATCATCTGCTGTTCACAGGACTCTCCTAAGAAGAGCCTGCCAAATCGAGCTGATTCTCATCACCCGTGGCCTGGCCCACAAATCATCCTTTATAGCACATCAGCTGGAGCCCTGGATCCAATCAGTGGAGAGAGATGATCAGGGAGAGTCAGAGAGGGGTCCCATGCCAGGTGAAGAAACAGCCATTTTATCTGTCCCAGGACCAGGCAAAGACCTGCATTGCCCTGCCCAGCTCTGCCCAGCTCTGCCCAGACTCTAACTTGGGAACTAAGGTGATCTCATCAAACTGAGAGAGACAGAAGCCCCTCCCCTATGCTGGATCAGACACAGGTCAGATCTGAGTGGCAGACTTGAAAGGCAGCAAGACAGGTGAATCCAGATCTGTGCCACCCTCCTTCCACAGTAGATCTGGAGCATCTGATCGAAGCTGTGAGCAACCCTATCAGCCTGCACTGAGAGCTAGAGATCACAGCTAAAAGGACATTGTACTTACAATGTCAAGAAGAACAACCTCAGAGCAAGTTTGGTTCCTTGCTTTTATTTTTATTTTTGGTCTGTTTGTTTTGTTCATTTTTGTTTGTTTTTTGTTTTAGTCTTTTTCACTATCCCTTTCTGTTTTTGATAATGTTATTATACTTGCTTTGTTTCTGTTATTTTACTAACTTTTTTCTTTAGACTTCCTGTTTGTATATGGGAAGAGTACATCAATAGGGAGGCATTTGTTTGTTTGTCCATAAAGACTATCTGTGTGAGTAGGTGAGTGTTTGTATGATTGTCTTTATGCTTTAGTTTTTTTTACTCTATTCTGTCTTTGTGTCTCTTTTCATTTGTTAGTCAGTATGTCTACCTGTTTTCCCTCTTACTCTTCTCTTGTTCCACCTTCCTCTTGCCCCTCTCCTTCCTTATTCCATTATTTTCCTTTTTCTTATCTCATTTTGCTTTCAGGGAGCAAACCTATACCCCCACTTCATGGACAGTTTGTAAGGCAGTGGGAAGTGGGTTACACATTATTCATACACTTGTAAGTGGATACTGGGATCTGCAAATAGATTTTGAATCACAGATCCCCCTCAATTAAATCTCAAGACTGCAAAAAGTACAGCCCCCAACCACAGTCCAGATTCAGAATTGAACTAAGCCAGAGGAGCCACATAAGGAAGAATAGGAGATTGAGTAAACAGAAGTAAAAGCAACCCTGTAATCTCTGAACAACAGAACTAAAGAAGAGAGGGGAAAAAAAGGTGGGGGGAGCAAAATCTACACAAATGAAGAAAAAACAAGAGAAGAATATGGGTCTCACACAGACCTCTGGGAGGTCAGACACTACGATAACAGACGTTGGAATGCAAACAATGATGAGACTCCAGAATGACTGGTCTCAAACTACAAACCCAGATATAAAGACATTAATAGAGATAATAAATAGAATTGAGGAGAGACAAGAGGAAAATATGGAGTTGATAACTGAGATAACAGCAATAAAGAATACTGTGAATGAAATAGATAGCAAACTGATAAGCATGGAACACAGAATTAGCCAAGCAGAAGAAAGAATCTAGGAGATTGAGGACCAAAATAAAGAACTAACCCAAACTGTCAAAAACATAAAAAAGAAGCTTAAGAAGACAGAACAAAAGCTTTAAGAGATAAGCGATTACTTCAAGAGACCAAATATAAGAGTAATTGGCCTTCCTGAGGCAGAGAGAGAGGCAGAGACCACCCTGGAACAAACATTCCATGAAATTATTCAATAAAACTTCCCTCATCTCATCAGTGATGTGAAAATTCAAACACAAGAGATTCAGAGAATCAGTTCAAGATAACAAATGAGAAGACCAACTAGCAGAGACATAATGATTCACCTAAGTAGAGTAGGTATAAAAGAAAAATTCCTAAAGGCAGCAAGAGAAAAAGGTCAGACTACCTACCTGGGAAGACCAATTAGAATAGCAGCAGATTTATCTACAGACACACTTCAGGCTAGGAGAGTTTGGAGCCTAATCTTCAAGTTCTCAAAGATGAACAATTTCAACCAAGAATAACCTACCCACCTAAACGAAGCTTCAGCATTGAGGGAGAATTAAAATCTTTCCCAGACATCCAATCCCTAAGAACTTATGCTGCCTTGAGACTATCTCTACAAGAAATACTTAAGAAAGTATTAAACACAGAAGGGAAAAAATAGCAACAATATTCTTCATAGGAGTGCAGGAAAAAGATTGAAAACGCACATGAATCAACCCAAAAATCAAAATAAAGACAACAAACAAATAGGAACAACAACAACTCTATAAGAACCTCATGACAGGTATAAACTCTCACATTTCCATAATTACCCTGAATGTGAATGGACCACTAAATGCACCACTGAAAAGACATAGGATAACAAAATGGATAAAATATCATGAAGCAACAATATATTGTCTCCAGAGACTTATCTCACCAGAAAGGACACAAATAGACTCAAACTAAGGCGATGGGAAGAAAAATTTCAGGCCAACAGAACACAAAAGACAGCAGGAGTTACAATCTTAGTATCAGACAAAATATCCTTTAAGCTATCAAAAATTTAAAAAGATACAGAAGGTCACTATATAATGATAAAAGTTTCAATCCATCAACAAGAAATATCCATCCTAAACATATATGCAACCAACATAAGAACACCAACTTTCATAAAACAGCTTCTAGGCAAACTTATAAAAAGATATTGAATCTAACACTATCATTGCTGGGGACTTTAATGTCCAACTCACAACCCTAGACAGATCATCAAGACAAAAAGTCAGCAAAAAGATCTAGAACCTCAATGTGACTCTTGACTAAACGGACTTAGTTGATACCTACAGAACACTCCACTCAATGACCACAGAATATACATTCTACTCATCACCACATGGAATGCACTCTAAGATCGACCACATCCTTGGCCATATATCAAGCATAAACAAATTTTATGAGATTTAAATTTTGCCATGCACCTTCTCAGACCACAGTGGAATAAAAATAAATATCAGCACCAACAAAGTTCCCCCAAACCTTACAAAGACATGGACACTAAACCGCATGATGCTAGGCAACTCCAGAAAATAAAAACAGATTAAAAAATACCTGGAAACAAATAAAAACATCTTACCAAAACCTCTGGGATGCCATGAAACCAATAGTAAGAGGGGAATTCATATTTCTACCGACACACATGAAGAAAATGGAAAAAACACAAGTTAAACAGTCTAACAAGTCACCTAAGGAAGGTGGAAAACCAAGACCACCAAAACCCTAACCTCAGCAGAAGAATCCAGATCACCAAAACAAAAGCCCAAATCCAGGACACAGAAGACAAAAGGGTAATACAAAAAAAAAAAAAATCAGTGAAACAAAAGCCTGGTTCTTTAAAAGATAAACAAGATTGGTGGTCCCCTAGCTATACTAATCAAGAAAAAGAAGGAAAAAAGCCCAAATAAACACAATCAGAAACACAAAAGATGAAGTCAAAACTGACCCTGAAGAAATACAAAAGATTATCAGAGACTACTATGTACACTTGTATGGAAACAAACTTGAAACCTGAAGGAAATGGAGGACTTTCTGACATCACACAACCTCCCTATGTTGAAACAAGAAGAAACCAATACCTTAAATAGACCAATAAAAATCCAGGAAATTGACTATGTCATAATAAAACTATCTACAAAAAAAAAAAAAAAAGCCTGGACCAGATGACTTTCCAGCAGAATTCTACAAAACATACAAGAAGGAGTTGATACCAATCCGATTGAAAGCATTCCAGGCAATAGAGAAAGATGGAACTCTCCCCAAATCATTTTATGAAGCTAACATCACATTGATACAAAAGCCAGGTAAAGATCCAACAAAGAAAGAGCACTACAGGTCAATATCCTGGATGAACATAGATGCTAAAATTCTTAACAAGATCCTAGCAAACCGAATTCAATAACACATCTCAAAACCCATCCACCATGACCAAGTAGGCTTCATCCCCAGGATGAAAGGCTGGTTCAACATTCGTAAGACCATAAATACAGTTAAATACATCAACAGACATAAAAAACAAAAACCACATGATTATATCATTAGATGCAGAAAAAGCTTTTGATAAAATCCAGCACTCTTTCTTGATAAAAACCCTCGAACATCTAGGCATAGGTGGAACATACCTCAAAATAGTGAGAGCCATTTATGAGAAACCCACAGTCAGCATACTGCTAAACAGACAGAAATTCGAATCATTTCCCCTGAAAACTGGAACAAGACAAAAATTCCCACTCTCACCCCTCTTGTTCAACATCGTTTTGGAAGTCTTAGCCAGAGCAATCAGAGAAGAAGGCAATCAGGGATATCCAAATAGAAAAAGAGGAAGTCAAGTTTTCCTTCTTTGCAGATGACATGACTCTATACCTTGAAAATTCAACAGAATCTGTCAAAATCCTCCTTGCACTGATGAAGGACTTTGGCAAAGTCTCAGGGTATAAAATAAATGTGCAAAAGACAATCGCATTTCTATACACCAATAATAAACAGAAATTCAAATAAAAACCACAATTCCATTCACAATAGCCACACACACACACAAAATGAAATACCTTGGCATCTTCCTAAGCAGAGACGTGAAAGACCTTTACAATGAAATCTAAAACACTGCTCAAAGAAATCAAAGATGACACAAACAAGTGTAAAAATATTCCATGTCCACGGGTTGGAAGAATCAACATTGTTAAGATGTCCATTCTACCTAAGGTAATCTACATATTTAACACAATACCCATCAAATTACTAACAGCATTCTTCTCAGACATAGAAACAACAATACAGGAATTCATATGAAAATATAAATGACCAGGAATAGTCAAAACAATCCTCAGGAAAAAAGCAACCAAACTTGGGGGCTTAGCCTGTAATCCCACGATTTGGGAGGCTGAGGTGAGTGGATTGCCTGAGCCCGCAGGTTCAATACCCGCCTGGGCAACTTGGCAAGACCTCATCTCTACAATAAATCAAAAAATTAGCTAGGCGTGGTAGCACATGCCTGTAGTTCCAGCTACTTGGAAGACTGAGGCGGAAGGATAGCCAGAGCCCAGCAGATCTGAGGCTGCGGTGGCCGGGAGCGCGCTACTGCACTCCAGTCTGGGCGACAGAGTGAGACTCCAACTCAAAAAAAAAAAAAAAAAAAAGCAGGAGGTATCATACGCTCAGACTTTAAACTTTATTATAAAGCTACAATAATCAAAACAGCTTGGTATTGGTACAAGAACAAGCATATAGACCAATGCAATAGAATTAAGATTCCAGAAGCAAAACATCAATTTCTCAACCAACTCATCTTTGCAAAGCCTCCACCATCAACCACTGGGGAGAGGAGAACCTATTCAATAAATGTTGCTGGAAAAACTGACTGACCACATGCAGAAGATTGAAACAGGACCCCTACCTATTCCTGTACACAAAAATTAACTCTAAATGGATTAGAGACCTAAACATAAAACCTCAAACTATAAAACCTTAGAAAATGCAGGAGGCACTCTTATGGAAATTGGAATTTTCAACCAATTCCTAATCAAAACCCCAAGTGCCCATGCCATAAGAGATAATATAGACAAGTGGAACCTCATCAAACTGACAAACTTCTGGAAAGCCAAAGAAACTATCAAGAGATCAGAGAGACAGCCCACAAGCTGGGAAAAAATATTTACCAACACTATGTCTGACACACCTCATCAACAATGGTACCTGCACAAAGGCCTAACATCTAGGATCTACAAGGAACTTAAACATGCTGAAAAGAAAAAAAAAAACAATAGCCACATTAAAAAGTGGGCAAAAGATATGAATAGATACTTCTCAGAAGAAGACATATGAACAGCCAACAGATACATGAAAAAATGTTCAGTCTCACTAGTCATCAAAGATATGCAAATTAAAACTGCACTGAGATACCACCTAACTTCAGTCAGAATGGCCATCATCAATAACTCAAAAAGTAACAGATACTGGAGAGGATGTGATGAAAAAGGAACATTTCTAAACTATTGATGGTAGTGTAAACTAGTACAGCCTTTGTGGAAAACAGCGTGGAGATTCCTAAAAGTTCTAAAAATCAAACTTCCATATGACCCCACAATCATCCTACTGGGAATATACCCAGGATAACTCAAATCACTCTATAAAAAAGATATCTGCACGTGTATATTTATCACAGCATTGTTCACAATCGTAAGAACATGGAGCCAAATGTGCTACCCATCAAAAGAGGAGTGGATAAAAAAATGTGATACATATACTAAATGGAATACTATGCAGCTATAAAGAACAAAATCATGAACTTCAAAGCAACCTGGATGGATTTAGAGTTTATAATACTGAGGGATCTTTCACAGAAACAAAGAACTGAGTATCACATGTTCTCACTCATAAGTGGATCTTAAACAGCTATTGTAATACTGTAAGAAAAGGATTGACAGTAGTGGGAAACTGTGGGGGGTGGGGGGACAGGAAAGTG
>CAUYQG010099026.1:0-66583 GCA_963574415.1 Tarsius wallacei
CCCATTACAAAGTGGGCAAAAGATATGAACAGACACTTCTCAAAGGAAGACATCTGAGCAGCCAACAGACACATGAAGAAATGTTCAACCTCACTAATCATCAAGGAGGTGCAAATCAAAACCACACTGAGATACCACCTAACCCCAGTCAGAATGGCAATTATCAATAACTCAAAAAATAACAGTTGTTGGAGAGGGTGTGGCAAAAAGGGAACTCTTCTACACTGTTGGTGGGAGTGCAAACTAGTGTAACCTCTGTGGAAAGCAGTGTGGCGATTCCTAAAAGCTCTAAATATCGACCTCCCATATGACCCTGCAATATCCCTACTGGGAATATACCCTGAAGAACTCAAATCACACTATAAAAAAGATACCTGCACATGTATGTTTATTGCAGCATTGTTCACAATAGCGAGAACCTGGAAGCAACCATGCTGTCCATCAAAAGAGGACTGTATTAAAAAAATGTGGTACATATGCACGATGGAATTCTATGCAGCCATAAAAAAGAACAAAATCATGAATTTCACAGCAACCAGGATGGAACTAGAGTTTATAATACTGAATGACTTCTCACAGAAACATCAATCTGAATATCACATATTCTCACTCATATAGTGAACCTTGAACATTCATCATAATACTGTAAGAAAGGGACTAACAGTGGTGGGAAACTATGGGGAGGAGGGGAAGGGAGGTGGGATTAATGGTAGCAATATCTCTCTGGGGGTGGGAAAGCACCCCTTATCAGCAAGGCTGCTTGAACGAAGCATATTTGTATACCTAACCCTTAACTGTACTGCACAATATCAAAATAAAAAATATGGATATTAAAAAAAAGAAATTGACTGTTAAATAAATAATGTTTAATTTGTGGGTATAAAAAATAATAATATGAGATTTTTTATAAAATATTTCGAAAGAGGCATATAAGCATAGTAGAGATGATTGGAACTAGAACATTTTACATGTTTTTCAATACTGTGGAGATACTTTTAGGTTCTTCTAGTTCAAGTGATCATGGTAAAATACCAAAGGTAATTTTTAAGAAAATTCAGAGTTGCTAACTTCTAAAAAAGATGGATACTAAACTCAATAAATATAAAACAAGGCAGGAAGAAGGAAAAAGAGAGACAAAAAGTAGATCCATACACAACATAGTAGAAATAACATGGAAATAAATTCAAATATATATAACTATAATAAATAGAAATGAACTATATGTATCAGCTAAAAATTTTTTAATCCTTATATATGTTATTTGTAAGTTATCTATCAATCTAGATAGATCTAGGTAACCCAATAGAGATAGATATATGAAAAATAAGACTGAGTAGCTATGTTAATAGCAAATAAAATAGTCTTAAGACAGAACTATTTTTAAGGATAAAGTTAGTATAATGTAAGCATAATTATAAAAGTCTCAAGTACTAAACAGACAATAGTTCCAAAAGTTTAATAATAATAACCTGGATTCAATAAATATAAAACAAGGCAGGATGAAGGATAAAGAAGGAACAAGGCAGAAGGAACAAGAAGAAAACAAGGCAGGAAGAAGGAAAAAGGTAAAATTATTCACAGATTTGTCATTGGTTGATAAAGCAAACACATATTAATGTGAATACAGGCCTTTTCATTAGCAAAATTAGCAAGTTGGATATGCTGGTCAAATAAAATCCTGCATGTGATAATTAGAGGATACACATTGTTCTCAAACATACATGGAATATGTATAGAAATTTGTCCTACATTAGGCCATAAACATGCCTTGTCTTTATTTTCTTAGCACAACACAACTAAGTTAAAATTGAATACTAAGGCAATGACCAAAACTATGCCACAGATATGCAAACTGAAAAAATTTCTTAATAATTAATGGTACAAATAATAAGTAAAATGGAAATTTAAAAATTCTTTGAACTGCATGATAATACAGGCACATTCAAACTTTTAGAATGTGCCTATAGCAATATTTAAAAGGGAATTTATTGCTTCAAAGTCTTTTATTAGGAAAGATGAGTGACTGAAAATTAATGAGCTAACTATCCAATTTAAGAAGCTAGAAAAAGAACAACAGAATTAGCCCAGAGAAGTCAAATTAAGCAGATAATAAGGGCAAGACACAAAAAAGAAACAGAAAGTAGTTGCCATATAAAGGTTCATCAAAATAAAACATTGGGTTTTTGAAAACGTTGAAAAAAATAGACATGATTCTAGAAAGTCTGATGAGAGAGAGGCCTAACTACATAGGCAATGGATAGAAGAAATGTAAGTTTAAAAATACATGGTACAGTAAATTTGACAGTACACTTAAAATTTATGGCTGTAAATTTGAAAACCACATGGAATAGGTAAATTATTTAAAAATTAAATTATCTAAACAGTACCAAGAAGGAAGATAAAACAGGAATATCTCATAGCCATTACAAAAATTGAAGTATTTAAATATCTTCAATAAAACCAAATAGTCACAAACTTATTTCCTTGAAAAAAAAAGATTTTTAATGCATGCAAAAATATTCTACTATGTGGATATGCCATAATTTACTACATGACTTAGTAATCATGTATATTTATGTGCTGTTTTGTATGTGTTTCCCATGTTTCAAGTATATTAGTCTTGTCTTCTCAGATAGATTGTCAAGGCCATTATTTATATTTTGATGGCATTCTCAGCAGCAGCTGTCATGATTGTTGAAATATATTCTTGACCTTAGAGGCTCACGGCACACTTGACAGATTGAGAAATAAACAGAGGTGCTTGTTAGTATCTGAATCTCAGTGATGGGGGACAGCTGGGCTCAGAGTTTATGTGACTCACTCAAAGTCAGGTGGTCAGTCGTCGAGGGAAATTGAAACTCACACGTTTAAAGATTATTCTCTCTCATATACTGAGAAATCTTCATAACTCCTTAGTCTATAAAAGGCATCGGTGAACATTTTCTGTAAAGAGACATATGCAGTAGTCCCATTTATTCATGGTTTTGATTCTGTGGCTTCAGTTGCTTGAGGTCAACCTCAGTCCGAAGATATTAAATGGAACATTCCAGAAATAAACAATTCGTAAGTTTTAAATTACATGCTCTTTTGAGTAGTGTGATGAAATTTCCCTCTGTTCCACCCAGGACATGAATCATCCCTTTATCCAGCAGATCCATATCACAGGGCTGTGTTCAAGGAACCCCTATTTCGTACTTAATGACCCCAAAGGGGTCAGTAGTGTCGCTGGCATCTTGTTACAATTGTCCTATTTTATTAGTAGTTATTGTTGTCAATATCTTACTGTGCCTCATTTATAAGTTTTATTATAAGTATGTATGAATAGGAAAAATATAGTATATATAGTGTTCAGCACTAGCCAAGGTTTCAGATATCTACTGGGGTCTTAGGACAGATTCCCCACAGATAAGGAGGATGACTGTAAATGTGCTCTGACTCTGAGGGCTATGTGGATTCTGTTATACTGCTCCACCTTGCCTTTGTTTTATGAAGGCAGCCACAGAAATTATGATTTTCATCTCAGTTTAAATGAGCGGTTACCCCTAAGTAAATTATTATTCATTGTACAAAAAATGTGAACAAACAGATTTTTTCTGTCCATATGTTTCTACCCTTTTTCTCTATGTGCGGTATGTTAAGATTTTGGAGTTAACTGTTTTTGAAAATGTATTTGCAAATTTTTTAATACTGTAGATTTGCTGAAAATAAACAAGACAAAAAAAGTAAGTCAGGTTAAAAACCTGTCACAGAAGTAAAAGTGGCAGGCTTTTGTTTAAGGCTTCCTTCACCCAGCATGCCATTTTTGAGATTCATCTTTGTTGTTGTATATGCCAATAATTTGGTTCTTTTTATTGCTGAGTATATACCATTATATACCATTATATACCATTTGCTAACCCAGTCCCCTATTGATGGATAGGTTTTCAAGTGAACGAACGTTTTCAAATCTCTTGGGATTAGGGCTGTTGGGTCAGAGGGCCAATGAAACATTAGTGCCTCTCCCTTCTTCACTAAGAATCCCCAGTGTCTGCTGTTCCCATCCTTACATCCCTGCATATCCAGTGTTTAGCTCCTACTTACAAGTGAGAATATGTGATATTTGATTCTCTGTTTCTGCATTAAGTCACTTAGAATAATGGCCTTTAGCTGCATCCATGTTGCTGCTAAGGACATTATTCATTCTTTTTTCTGGCTGTGTGGCCTTTCATGGCATGCATGTGCCACATCTTCTCTATCCAGTTCACTGTTGATGGGCATTAGGTTGATTCCATGGCTCCTGACACTTAGACCAGTGTTGTTTCAGTTATATACAGTGTTTTGAGTTGGCCATTTTAATTCAGACTTGCCAGTTCTCACAACCTTGGAGCATTTTTTCCCCCTCAAAATACTACAAAATTGGTAACCTTGCCTTATGCAGAGAAACTGCTCAGTAAATGTGAGGTCTAACAATTAAGTTTGCAAACTCGTCCTAGAAAAAGTGCTACATACCTCATTGCCAAATAACACTACAGTCACCTTCCAAGTACCCCCCTTGGGAAGCTTTGCACCAATGCCAGTGCCTAGTCCACCTGTCAAAGAAATTTTGGAACTTTTTTCCTGAAATGGCCATCAGAGCTGTCATCGTATTACCCTTGATTACCCGAATGTCATCAAAATGTCTTCCTTTCAATATTTCCTTTGTCTTTGGGTAAAGAAAAAGTCACTGGGGACCAGATCAGTTGAGTAGGGAGGGTGTTTCAACACAGGTATTTGCTTGCTGGCTAAAAACTCCCTCACCGACAGTGCTGTGTGAGCCGGGGTATTGTTGTGATGCAAGAGCTCCTTTGGGACCATTTTTGCACACACCTTTCTCATGCCAAGATTTTCAGTTAAGATTTTCCTAACTGTTTCCCTATCAATGTTTATTTGGTCTGCCATGCTTCTCACAGTCAGCTGATGACTGTGACATACAATTTGACATTTTTTTTTTTGAGCTGGTGTGTCACTCTGTCGCCCAGGCTGGAGTGCAGTGGCACATTTATGGCCACTGCAGCCTCGACCTGCTAGGCTCAAGCTATCCTTCCACCTCAGCCTTCCAAGTAGCTTGAACTACTGGCATGAGTCACCACACCTGGCTAATTTTTTCTTATTGTAGAGACAAGGTCTCACCATGTTGCTCAGGCTGGTCTCGAACCCCTGGTCTTGCCTTGGGCTCCCAAAGTGCTGGGATTACAGGCTTCAGTCACTGCGCCCAGCCACAATTTGACAAATTTTTGCAATGTTTTCATCAGTTTTGCTCATTACCGGTCATCCTGATCTCTCTTCATCAGTGTAACTTTCTCTCCCCTCAAAAAAATGTTCAATCTGCCGTTTTCTTCGTGGTATTATCCCCATAAACATAGACTAACATGTTCCTGATTTCACTTCCACTCTTGCCAAGTTTAACAAGAAATGTAATGTTTGTTCGTTGCTCTAATTCAAACTCCGACATTCTCACAATGGCAGCTCTGATCGCCATTCCAGAAAGAGTTCCAAAATTGCTTTGATGGGTGGACTGGTGCCTATGCCAGTGCATAACTACCCTAGGGGAGTACTTCAAAGGCGACCACAGTATTATTCAGCAGTAAGGTATGTAACACTTTTTTGGGGATGATCTTGTGAGCTTAACTGTCAGCCCTTGTAGATTAAGCTAGATTAGAATAGCTATATTCCACCCACATCAAGGGGTCCCCTTGGTAAAATTCAAGAGACCAGGGCGCTAGAACGGGAGAAGATTAGAGCTTTGGAAATATTTTAATCTTCTGAGAGCTTAAGTTCCTTCGGGGTTTTCAATTTAAGAAGAGTATTTAATTATGTTGGTTTCAATGATTACCAAAAGTTTACTTTTCCTTTGAAGCTATTTCTTGTCTTTTCCCTCTTTCCTTTATAAGTAGGCTGTAAGAGAAAAATGCTTAATCACATAACTTAAGACTTTCCTGCATGAGTCCAATAGGAAACACATTCTCTGGTGACAAGTAGGGTTATAATCCAGAAAAACTTTAGTAGGCTCACCCGTAAGATACAGGGTGTGGTGGAAAGCGCACCACTTTTGGAAAGGAGTGGATCTAACGTCTCTACTTACTAGCTACATAATTCTCAAAAGATTATATTAATAACCTGTCTCATTTCCTCATCTGAAAAATGTATGAGCCAGAAATCCTCAAGGAGTTTGACAGGGTGGTATACACAGACTGTCTGGTTTGTGGTGTGTGTTTGGATGCTGTGAGTTTCCTCTTCAGTCATCCACACAGTCAGCATTTATTTAGCAGCTACTGTATATCAGGGTCTGTGCCAGGAACTGGGGATACAGCAGTGGGCAGTAGTCACTGTCACACTGCCTGCTATCAAAGAACCTACAAAACCGTGCTACCTACACCAGGATAGAATGAGAGATAGAGCTAAAGTAGCCATAAAAGGGAGGTCAGGAAATATTTCTCAGCAAGGAAGGCACATCGACAGTGACTTAAAGGATGAGTGTCAGCTGTCCTGGAGTGACAAATAACAGCACCGCTTACTTGAAAACATAAAAGCAATTTAATATGGAGTCCGTCTTTAATCGGGAGAAATGGCATCCCCCCAGTTGCTCACACTTCACATCCATTTCGTGCTTCCCACAGTTTCCAGACCCATTCCTTACTCCCTGTCCTTGGTTCCACCTGCTCAAGACTACTGTTCTGATGAGAAAATCGAAACTCTCTTTTATTACAGTCCTCCCGGAAATACTCTTAACTGCCATTTGTTTTTGCTTTTTTTTCAGTCATCCCTCTTTCATTCATTTGCATTTCACATACGTTTATGGAAATTTTCTTCTTTGAATATTTACCGATTCACACTGATTTCCTCATAACTGTCATTTTAATTATTAGTTCAATTGACTCTCTGGAAGGATGGGTCATCCACCATCCTGAAACAGTACTTACACAATAATAAGTAAAATTTAAGTAATATTATTCACAATATTGTTGTGGCTGGAAACAGAATTTACTATTGAGATAATCTGCATAAATATTTGAGAAATAATTTTTTTTGCCGCTTTCAACTGAGCATCACAAAATGGTGATTAATTATCTAAATTGCTAGTTTGATGCTATCTAGAAAAATCTGCTCCAGATCTTGTCTATTTGTCTTAAAATTATGTTATTTTATTTATGTAAAAATAAAACGAACTTGCTATGCCAAACCAGAACTCTAAGCTGGAGTGTATAGACACTTCAATTTCTGGAATGTAGCAACTGAAGTCATCTTTGCGTTTCAACAGACAGTCCCCAGGTGACTAGAATTTATAGGAGAAATTAGTTTATTTATAAAAAGCAGATACGAAAAATGTCCCTTTTTGGAAAAAACTAAAATAAATTCTAGCTCCTACAAACAGTGTCCATACAGATTGAATATCCCTTCTCCAAAATGCTTGGGAACAGAAGTATGTTAGATTTAGAATTTTTTAATTTTTGGAATATTTGCATATACCTTGTGAGATATGTTGGGGATGGCACCCAAGTCCAAGCACAAAATTCATTTTTGTTTCATATATACCTCATACACATACCCTGAAGGTAATTTTGTACAGCATTTTTGGTAATTCTGGGCATGAAACAAAGCTTGACTGCAACTCATCACACGAGGTCAGGTGTGAAATGTTCTATTTGTGGGTGTGCAAACATTTTCAAATTTTGAAGCATTTTGGGTTTTGCTTTTTAGATTAGGAATGCTCAACCTGTATTATACAAAAGTGGATAAGTAGGAATTGCTTAGGTATATTAGCAAATGTTTTCTCCTTGAGTATAATTATTTTGTAAAATTTTTCTCTTATTATGACATTTATTTACTGCAATTAGACAAACAAATTAAAAATATTATTTCTGAGGAGAATTGACAAAGAAGGAAGGAAGAAAGAACAGATGAAAGGAAGGAAGGAAGAAAAAAGGAAGGGATGGAGAAAAGGAGAGAGAAATGACCCTATAAGCAATTAATTATACCTTTCTTCACAAATAATACTCCTTCCTAGGATGTTCTTTTAGTTAGTCCTATTTTCCAAAGACTTAGACTGTTACCTACTAGTTTTTGTCTAGAAATAATGGCTAAGATAATTGTGAATTTTAATCTCTGTTTAATATTCACTTTGTGTTTGTCAGAATAGATTAATTTTGCCTCACTGACCTAATCATAACAGAAATTTTTTTGATTTTTAATATTCTGAGTGCATTTGTTTCTACCCTCTTCAGTTTAAATCCTCTCTCCCTCTCTCTCCATATATATAAAACACATAATAGAAAATAATTTTTTGTGTGGCTGAACAAAATAATTAGCACATCTGCTATGAGAGATGCTTTAAAGGTAAATTCAATTAGGCATTTAAATGTTCAGGTTAGTAGTTTTGACTGCATATTAGAATCATTAGATGAGCTTGTAAAACTCCTGATGCTCAAGTCCCACCCCAGATAAATCTGAATGTCTATCTGTAGAACACATTGGTACTTTAAAACTTTCCAGGTGATTTTAGCATACAGCCAAGATTAAGGACCACTGGTTAATTAGAGCCTGCCATGCACTGAAAAATAATTTCGAGCAAGCATTTGTAGACATTTTCAAATGAGGATCCGAGGATCTCCAGCATGCTGCAAACATGTTATCTCTGTTTCTGCCTTCTCTCTCTCTCTTTCTTTTTCTTTCTTTCTTTCCTTTCTTTCATTTTTGTATTTTAAAGATTTGGGATACAATTCAGGATTAGGTATACAGGTAGTCATTGTACAGGTGAAGTTTGGGCCTCCTTTTGGTTCCCCACTTTACCTGGTTTGAGATCAGGTACCCTTGTTGATGTTGTGTCCTCCCACCTCCCCCACCCTGGCAGTATCCTGCTACTGCCAATCCCTTTCTTACAGTACTACGGTAAATGTTCAGGGTCCACTTGTGGGTGAGAACATGTGGTACTCAGTTCTTGGTTTCTGTGATAGATCACTCAGCATTATAGACTCTAAATCCATCCAAGTTACTGCAAAATCCATCTGTTTGTCCTTCTTTATGGCTGCATAATATTCCATTGTGTCTTTAAAATACCACATGTGATTTTCCCAGGAGATCAGGGACAAGAATCTGAGGATGGCTCAGCACATCTGCCATTCATCCTCTTTTAATGAACACTAGCAAAGATTTGAGACTGTGCTAGGTGTTAATGAGAGCACAAAGGAAGAAGAAAACATGAGCCCTGCAAATAAGAAACCTAGGTGAAGACGTGAGACAAGCGGTCTTCCCTCTGTAGGCTTCTTGATCCCTGTCTGTTCAATGGGTATACTGCAAATACTTTCCTCATCTGATTGCAGAGAAGACAAAATGTTGTGAGGACTAAATCTGATCTTTTTTTTCCTCTTATCCAAATTCCTAAGAGGCTTGGGGGGTCACTGCCTGACAAGGAGTCACCAGATGGGCTTTTATATCCCTATTACCCTGTATCCTAAAGTTTGTTTTCCAGCCTGACTCTGTCATAGCATCACATAACAAATAATGAAGGGAATCAAAGTATTTTATGACCCTGCAAAGCCATCTCTTGGGAACTCCCAGGCTCCCAGAACCTTGTAAAATACTTATCTATCCTCTTTGAAGTTTGCCATATATAGGGCTTCATTTACATATCAACAAACCTGGAGTCTTTCACCCCTTGCCTTTTCAAAAAAATTTGTGACCAGCATGATCGGTGTTTATATACCTAACCCTTATCTGTACCCCACATCTTTGTAATAAATAAATAAATTAAAAAAATTTGTGAAGAAATTTGTGTTATTATTTTTATTTTAAAGATGTTGGGTACAATTTAGGGTTAGTTATCACCTGTATGATAAGTGGTCATCATACAGGTGAAGTTTGGGCGTCCCTTTGGTCCTCACTTCACCTGGTTTAGGATCAGGTACACTTCTTAGTGGTATGTGTCCCCCTTCCCCAAAGTGCTGAGTACCACATGTTTGCATCTCTTGTCTTAACAAAGCATCTCCTGTACTGATTTCCCAAATACCTATCTGAACTACAAATTACCAGCCAAGAAATCCTTGAATTCACCTCCGACTCGCAAACCCCTCCTTGGAAGTGTCTCTCCTTCCTGGGTCAAACCAACGAAAGTCTCATATGTATTGATTTATGGTTTATTGTACCGTCTTCCTTCCTAAAATGTATGTAACCAAGATACCATTCAACCACAGTGAGCACTTGCTTTCAGGATCTCCTGAGGATGGGTGCTCCTGGGCTTAAATCCTTAAATTTGCTTCAGGATAAACCATCTTAGAATGTTTACAGAATTTGGCATCTTTTCACATATAAAGTGCTGGTATTGGTAATGATGTACATTTTTATAATATGGGCTTTCCCCCCCTCATTTTCAGCTGACAAAAGTTGACATTTTCAACTGACAAGTTAGGGTGAAAACTCCCGAGCAGTACAATGCGCATGGCTACACTCTTAAACATTAGAGAGTAATCTCAAGAAAGATTTTGGAAGGGAAGAACAATGTAGAGCAGGATGCTGATTTCTTTCAACTCTATGACTTAGGATAAGAAAATGTTAAATTTGCAGAAGTAAGGTCATACCATAACGACAGGTTTTGGCCTAGGAAATTAAGGGTCTAGGATCCAGAGAAGTAAACTGTATTAGTAGTGTGGTCATATCCATGTCAGAGCTTGTTTGGAAATGCACAGAATTGATTCCAAGGTGTTTGAATAATGCAGTCTGGAGTTTACATCTCAAAGTAATGATCCACCAAGAATGCTCTTTAGAGCTATTTTCTAGCTGAGGTGCTTAGAGCAGACTCACAGCAAAATGCCCTTTCAATAGGAAACAATAACTGATAAACTAAAGCCTGGTTCAATTTGTGTCATCTCCCTGGATATTTGTACTCTATTTGTGTGGCCATCACATGAAGGGTCCCCGACTCAAAGAGAACAGCATACAATGTGATGCATAACAAAGCTCCGTGACCTCTCTGTGGAATAAATTATTTCTCTTGATTTTTGCAGTATTTGTGGTGCTTTATACCCAGAGTAAATGAGCAAAGTTAAATCTATCTTCTTCTTTGTAAGTTGCGACACCTCAAGTTCCTTAAGGATGGCTCAGTGTATTCAAGCAAATGGAAGCGTTAATAGAAATAAAAAGTAACAATGGACTTGATCAAAAGAAGACAAAATGGAAGATTTTCTTTTTACTAGAACAGACAGCCAAATTATGTGACATGGTTTCTACAGTCTTTGTTCTCCATTTCTCCTGACCTCTTAGCAAGTTGTAGCCATCAAAGCTTTCCTCATCTTCCCAACATGATGGTGTTGATCTGTGATGCTTCTCACCTTTTTATACCTATTTGGAAATGAATATTGAATCAAAACTGTTTTGATGTTGAAAAAGTGTCTCTTTCAATATCTGATGATTTTGTGTGGTTAAGCAAATTTATTGAATTTTTATTTTCTCCAAGAGAAATAAAACAGAGACGGTAAAAATAATTTCTCCTATTCCTCCATTGTTAAATACTCATCTAAGGACTTTTTGATCTCTGATACTTATTTAAGACTTATTTTTATGGTCAGTTACTAGAATTTTTTAAAAAATTTGTCTTTTCCTAAGTAAAATAATTCAAAAAAACCTTCTAGAACGAAACTACTAATTCATTAATAAAGAACAGAAAATAAACAAGGGCACGACCTGAGAGCACACATACACAAACACACTTCCAAAGTCTCACTTAATTTTTATCTCAGGGAAAAAAGGGATAGAAGTTTGCTGAATTTGTTTTAATACTAAGAAGTTGTTGCTTTTGCTTGAGGATGCAGGAGTTACTGAAAAAACAGTCACCCTCTACTCTGACATGCTTTCTGTGTGAATGTCCAGTTACAGTCAAACAGCATGGTCTCTAGCAGAGGTCATTGTGATGCAGCCTTGGGCTGCAATTTTCCTATTTTATCTTAAGCAATACCAAACGCAGGAGGTTTGTTTTCTAAATAACATTCTCTTTGCAATATAAGACCTCTCTGAGAAAGTTAACACAATGAATCTTCCAAGTGAAGTTTAGGGAGCTCTTTATTTATTATTTTTGAGTTGGGGTCTTACTCATGGCCCAGGCTGGAGTAAAGTGGCAGATCACGACTCACTGTAGTCTCAACCTCCTGGGTTCAGATGATTTTTCTGCCTCAGCCTCTCGAGCTGCTGGGACTACGGGCAAGTAAAAATTTTATTTTTTAAATTTCTTTGTAGAGACGAGGTCTTGCTACATTGCCTTGGCTATAGAGCTTTCTTTAGGAATCAAACATTATTGAAGACACATCAAATCTCCTCAGCAGGTAACAGTGCTATTTGAAAATAGACTAAACATCTTTAAAACAGATTATTAAGATGCATTTTGACATTTATTAGTATGTTTTTAGTGTTTATGTACCAAAACATAGCCCCAGATAGCCTGTTTCATCCTTATGTTACACTTGAACAAAAATCCCTCAATGTGAGATTGATTTTAAATCCATCATCTGCTCCACTAGCCAAAGGTGGAGAATCTCTTTGTATTTGTACTTCTGACAGCGAACATAGCATCTCTCTCTCTCTCCGTGTTTCCTTATCCATTCATTTATGTGCTCTTTTTGCACTCTTTAGTGTTGAATTTGCTCGTGGCCCAGTTGATATACAATCTGAAAGTTTCTCAGCCTGGTTGTGTTGTACTCTTTTTACCTTCCTGTTGTCAATTTCCAACTTTCAGTTTCACAAGAATAAAAACTGAGGTTGTGTGTGTGTGTGTGTGTGTGTGTGCATGCAGAATATTTTTAATTATTGTTAAAAATGAAATGAAAAGTCAGAAAATTTTGTCATTTTTTGTTCCTTTACTCCTCTGGTGATATATATTTTATATCTGTGAGTGCTCAGGATAAAACTTTCAGGTCGATATCAGCACTACATCTCTATGGACAGCTACTGAGAATGCAGATGGGAAAAGAGGAAGTTTATTGTGGTCATGTGATGAACCTACCTAAAATACCATATTAAACCCTTACACCCCCCTCTCCTGAAGGCTCCCTTTGCATAAATGCTTTTTAAGCATATTCTTTATAAAGACATAGTTATATGAATACTTATGCTGTAATTGTTAAAATTTAGCACAATTATTGCCTTTGAAAAGAATCATTCCTTAATCAACCAATAAAAATTGCATAAAACATCAGAAAAATTCATGTACTGTATTTAATAATCAGGCACATATCATATAAGTCTGAAACTACTATATATTTGTTTTCATCTCCATTAACATTATCTTGATCTACTTTTTATTTTAATAGTTTTACAGTATGAGTATGAACAGGCATATTTCTAAATAAAAAATTATTTTCATTATAAAACTTTGAGTTGTCAAGGAGAGCAACTGTTAAATATGGCTAAGGCCAATTTATATTTAACTCTGCTATTTTCTTCTGGAATTAACAGATGAACATATGCTGGTATTATAATTTCTCCTTTGAAATAACTAAGAAGCCAAATACAGGCTTATTGCTCACAGAAGGAAACAGAAAAAAGCAATAAAACCAGAGAAAGAAGAACTCAACTCATTCTTTCCATAAAATTATCTGTTTCTGACAATGACTATGATTTAATGAGCATCTTCTTCCCTTTATGTCTGTCTTTTCCTGTTTAAGGTTGATATTTAAACAGACTTTATGAACATATTCTAATGTTTCAAATGATGATGATGTGCTTTGAAAGTGATTTTCCAGGATATGGACCATGAATGTTGTGGGGCAGTGATGACCCAGCAGTGATGACAGGCCACATGTGTGGAACACTAAATGGCAAAAGACTAATTGCTTGTTGCCTTAGATCTGGAGGAAGACAAGGTCGTTCACTTGTTTTGAATGAAACTCTTGAGTTTCTTTATCAGCTCAGCGGGTAGATACTGTTTCCTGCAACGACCAAAGGCCCAGGCAGAAGAGCACCATCAGGAGATCCACCTACACAAGTCTTCTCTGGGCAGCCTCAACATCATGGCTTCAGTGGCACAACCACCATGTGAAAGTTCCCTGTGGAGTACAAGGCATGCCTGGACGGCATGCGCATACACACACACACACACACACACACACACACACACACACACACACAGAGGCCAATGCCCTTATTGGGTTCAGGGCATTACCCATACAAGGGAGCTTTAATTGATAGGTTTAAAGTAAGTCAGTACTAGTACCAGAGGGTCACGCTTGACTGAAAAGTGGACACGTTAAGTTTGCAAGCAAATGTCCGAATGGCCTGTTTAGAGAAAGCAGCAGGAAAACAGAGAGCCTAGATTGTTAAGAGGGAGAGATGTTTCTAAATTTTATTTTTGGCCACTGGCTAGAGTCATTCAGTGTAGTATAGTTACAAGATAGGAAACTGTATTAAGGGTGAGTAAAGCTGGGCGTGGTGGCTCACTCCTGTAATCCCAGCACTTTGAAAGGCGGAGGCAAGAGGGTTGCCTGAGCCCATGGGCTTGAGACTAGCCTGGGCAACATGGCGCGACCTTGTCTCCACAACAAATTTAAAAAATTAGCCGGGTGTGGTGGCACACGCCTGTATTTCTGGTTACTTGTAAGGCTGAAGCAGAAGGATCGCCTGAGCCCAGCAGGTTGAGGCTGCAGTGGCTGTGAGCATGCCATTGCACTCCAGCCTGGGTGACAGAGTGAGACTCCTACTCAAAAAGAAAGAAAGAGTAACTGAGCCTTGCTTCCGATTTGAGAAAGTTTGTATATGAATATTCACGATAGCATTGTTTACAATAGCTAAACAGTGAAAACAATAAAAATGTCCATCAACCAATTAATGAACAAATAAAATGTGATATATTCTTATGAAATGTTATTCAGCAATATAAAAGAATGCAACAGCATGGAAAAACTTGAACGTGCTATGCTAAGCATATGTAGCTAAAACATAACGCATATGACAACATGTTGTACCATTCAATTTATTTGAAATGCCTAGAAAAGGGAAATCTTAGACTCAGAAAATAGACAGGCAATTACCTAGAAAGAGAGTGGGTTGGGAGAGGGAGATAGAAAGTTTCTGCTAATATGTATGGGATTTTTTGGGGGGGATTGTTATGGGCTGAATTGTGTGCCTCCCTAAATTCATAGGTTGAAGCCCTAAACCCTGTACCTCAGAAAATGTACTTGTATTTAGAGAGAGAGACTGCAAAGAGGTAATTAATGTAAAATGAGGTCATATGGTGGGCCCTAATATGATACAACTGGTGTCTTTATCCTATAGAACAGGAAATTTAGATGCAGACACATACAGAAAGAAGACCATGTGAAGACACAGGGAGGAGGTGGCCATCTATAAGCCAAGGAGAGAGGCCTTAGGAGAAAACAGCCCTGCTGATATCTTGATCTCAGAGATCTACACTCCAGAGTCATAAGAAAATACATTTCTGTTGTCTAGGTCACCCAGGCCGAGGTGCTTTGTTGTGATAGCCCTAGAAAACTCATAGAGGGATGAATAAAATGTTCTAAAATTGATTGTGGTGATGGTTGCACAACCTTGAGAATGTATTAAAAGTCATTGAATTATACATTTAAATGAGTGAAATGTACATTATGTGAACTATATCTCAATAGGGCTGTTATTTATTTATTTTTAAGTATAAAACAAATTTTTAAAAGTACAAAAACAGTTACCTAGAGTAAGCTGTATGGCTCAGCTGCCCCACTGAAGTATACTCTGTTTAATAATCTAATATTTTGTCTAACTTATTTATTTAATATAGGGGGTCATTAAATTTTATTCTTAAATTTTAACAGCTTTTTGCCTAAGCCAAACATTTGATCTATGGTTCTCCAAGGAAATGTAGTGCACAGGCTACTTAATTTCCTCCCTGTGACAATTCTAGGCTTTCTACATTCCCAACACTTTATTAATGCAAGTCAGCAATGGCTATTTTTACGTCTTCTCTTCCATAGATGTTTAAGAGATTGCAAGTCTAGGACTCATCGGGATCTGCTAATATTGTTCTTAACAAGACACTTAACTTCCATAGTTATTTGTCAACGAGGAAAGAAAGTGGTGCCACATCATCATTATTCTGACTTTAGAGGCGGGAGTGGATGTGTGAATGTGCGGAGGGACGCAACCCAAGGAGTGGGATGGTGCAAATTCTGCAACAAGGATCAAAATTAGACAAGGGGTGGAACTATGAAGCTCAAAGAGGCAGAGATTCAGAGAGTGAGCTGTTTACATCCTGTGACAACGTATCTGAGGATTCAATAATATTTGGTTCCTTATTGCCTCATAACACACACCAGATGGAAATGAGTTGCAATGGTGAGTTCATATTATGCTTTGATTTTTGGTTTAATGAGAAACCAGATAGATTCTATACCAACCAAATATTATGACATGCCTCCTCCATAACAGACACCTACACACCATACACACACTTTTCTCCTTATCTTTTTTCCCAATATAGTATCTTTTTCAGTCACAATTTTTGTGGAAAATAATGAAATAAAATAATTTTTAATTATTCTTCTTTGTATAGCAAGACCAGATAGAGAAAGCTGATATATTATTCATTTCTAATAATTGTGCAAAAACTTTAAAACATTTAAAAAATAACATTCGAGAGGAAAGACATCTCTCTCTTTTAATATAAAGGGTCAGTTTTGGTTATTTACAGCATAAATAAATATTTTTCCTGATTCTCAATACCTGGAAAAATAGGGTCAAATGCTAAATTGATTCTACCCCACATACCACTGGTTTCTCTCTTGTTCTCTGAGAGCCAGCCACTATTATCCTCTCGCTGAAACAACAGCATTCAAAGATCTGCCCCTAAGACTCGTTTGCATTTGCTGTTCCTTCTCCACGTCATCTCAAGGCTGGATCATTTTTAGTTTTCAGCAGAATATGAGCTGCTTGGAGAGGCCTACTCTGATCACTCAAACAAAATTAGCCACCATCCTGTGACTGCTTTCTGCTTTCTTTATGCTTTTTAATTTCTCCAGAGCACTGATTACTTTGATTTGAGCATATTTTGATGATCTGTTTATTGTTTATCATCTAGCACTGGATAACAACTTCATGACAACTAGAAAGTGAACTTCATGAAGGCAGGCAGTTTGCTAGTGTTCACCGTCACACTCCCACTCCTGTCTCAAATCCTGTAACAGGCATTCATAAGTACTTTACTGAATGAGAGAGTGCAAGATAGCTGCCACACAACATGCCATCTGACGTTATCTGTAACCCTCCAAAGCATCCAGAGTTGAATGAAAAGAAGCAAAATTAAAGGCCATGGATGGCACAGTTTGCTGTGGGATTTCTTTCTTTCTTTTTTTGAGTTGGAGCCTCACTCTGTCACCCAGGCTGGAGTGCAGTGGTACGCTCACGGCCACTGCAGCCTCGATCGGCTGGGCTCTGGGCTCAGGTGATCCTTCTGTTCCAGGTGTTCCAAGTAGCTGGAACTACAGGTGTGCACCTGTGGATTTCCTAAGGGTCTCACTGGTGACAAAGTTTGTTGGCTGCACCTCCCGATACACACTTATCAACTGAATGAATGAAGGTGATATTTAGTAGTTGGATAATTACCCATGAAAGCAACCTAAATGAATTTGTTTATTGCATGTTATTTGAACACATTTTGATGAAGTGTTCTTTGTTTGTCATCTAGAACTAGATGACAATTTCATGATAACTAGAACAAGAACTTCATGAAGGTGGGCAGTTTGCTCATATTGTTCACCATCACACTCCTGTCTCAAATCCTGTGCTGTAACAGGCACACCTCAGAATGTGCCTATAAAGAGGTAACAGGTAAAATGAGGTCATATGGCGGCCCTAATCTCATATGACTGGTGTCCTTATGGGAACAAAAGATTGGCTTATAGATGGCCATCTCCTCTCTGTGTCCTCACATGATCTTCACTTTGTATGTGTATGTGTCTGGGTCCAAATTTCTTATTCTCATAAGGACACCAGTCAGATTAGACTAGGGCCACCATATGACCTTGTTTTGCCTGAATGACCTCTTTATTATAGGCACTATTGCGAAATACAAGCCCATTTTGCGGTACCTGTTACAGCACAGCTTTCTTTTTTTGTGAAATGTATTTATTCAATAACTTATTTCAATTTTTTTCCAATCTGAAGGTTGGACATACTTTTAAAACTGTGAATTGTGCTCCCCATCATAGGTTGAAGCCCTAATCCCCATTACCTCAGAATGCGCTCGTATTTAGAGACAGAACCCATAAATGTAAAACGAGGTCATACGGTGGGCCCTAATCTCACGCAACTGGTGTCTTTATGAGAACAGGAAATTTGGGCACGTACACATAAAACCGCATATTTCACAGTTTGATTTAGTTTTTCTTGTTTATTGAGTGATTTGCTAACTTGAGCATTGAAATCAAGCCACCTAAGCAGCTCTTTGTTTAGTTATGTGTAGAAATAGCTGTCAGCCCTCCAGCACCAGTGCCAGGCCAGTTCGACTTACTGGAATCCCTAAGTCTTGAGGGTGACACAGCCCGGCCTGGAGCCCTTCTGCCCCTCCACACCAATAGGTAGTCACAGCTGATGTGGCTCGTTAGCAGCCAATCTCTGTCCTGCTTCCTTCAAGCTGCCATTTCACCTTTTTTCCAATAAAGAGACTGGAAAATTGGTTTACCATTAGCAATAGGCTAGTAGCCATCGTACTAATAAAAGACTCAAAAATGCTTCTCAAGAGGGTCCAAAGGTTGTAATTCGTGAGAATTTACAGGAAGAAAGGAAGGAGGGGAAAGAGAGAACGACAGAGCAAGAGACAGATGGACTTCTGCATATACCAGCAAAACAGACTCAGTGAGGTAGAACTGTTTAGCATTTAAATTTTGACTAGCATCTCCATGATTCTCAGATGTACTTAGCAATGTAAAAATATAGTCCAGATTCTTAATTTGATGTATTTTGCTTAGAGAAATGTAAGCTGACAAATGGGTATATATAATTTCCCCTATGGTTTCTTTCTTCAACTCTATGAGCGATTCTGTTCACTACACCTAATAGTGGTATGTAAATTCACAAAATGCCTCCATAGTGTCCATTAATACTATTGTACTTTGTGTATTTTCCCCAAGAGAGAAAAACAGATGACTATTAAAAAAAGCAATTTTCATAAATCCAAAGTCAACGGGGAATATTCCTTTCATTTTTAGCTAAGTCTGTAATTTTAAAAGTGTAGAGCGGTATTTGTCAGCGAGGAGACTGAAAAAATTAGTGCATTTGTCTACCTGCTGATAATCGCATTATAAGTGAGGAGTCACAACTATATTGGCACTAAAAGCAATACAGCAAGCAGATTAACCACCCAACTCTTCACCCACTTGGAAACTAAATAAAAAGCCTTTTTTTTCCTAGCTATCAGTGACAGGAAACTACAGACTGTAACAGCAAATAATCACTGACAAGGGCAACACAAAAGTTAGAAATTTCATCCTCGAAAAGAAATCAGGCTTGAAGCAATCCTTTGTATTTTACTCCTAAAGGAAAGATGTTTCATTTTTTTAAGAGAGAAATAAGCACACTCACTACATATATACACATGGAAATGAGAATAAATAATTTACTAAAACAATTATCTGAGAATTGCTTAATTCAAAATCACTGTTGTCATATGAAGTAAAGCAGAAATTGAACAGCAGATATTAAAAAGCGATTCATTAACGGGGTAAAAGGCTAAGTGGCAAATGTATTGTTGACCGCTGAAATCTTGGGCCCAGTCTCCTCCTTCATTTCTTACACAACTGTTTCAACTGACAGCATTCCTCCTTTCACTGAACTCCTATAGTAATTATAATCAGCAACTTTACCAGTAACTTAATGATATACTTTCTTGATATCACAGAATTTAGAATTTGCTGGACTATTGCTGATCATCTAAATCAGGAGTTGGGTAAACTGTGTCCCAAAGACCCATACTTGGCCGTGCCCCTCATTTACATTTTTGTCTGTGGTTGATTTTTCTGTTTCCCAGCTGAGCAGCTGTACAGAGACATTGCAACTTCCACAAGAGAAACATGTGTACTATCTGGCCCTTTACCAGAAAAGGTCCTAAATTGTCACACGGAGAAAATTGAGTGTCCTGATCACAGCGTTTTGTTTTACAAGTGTAGATTCCCAGACTAGAAGAGTCAGCATCACCCAGGAACTTGCTAGAAACCGAAATTCCAGGACCTCGACCCAGACCTACTGAATCAGGAACTCTGGGGCTAGGACCCACAAACAAGTCCTCCGGTGATTCTGACCCACAGACAAGTATGAGAACCTTTGATATCAGCCAACATTTTTGTGCCAGGTCATATTAAGATGCCTGAGACCCCACTGAATTTCAACAATTTATAAGGCCCCTGACTTTAAATACCAATGTTCTCTGAGAATTTCTCTGACTTGAGGTTGGGATGTCCTGCCCAGGCATATAAACCTGCCACAGACTTTTCTTTTGTCTAAACACATCATGTTTCTTCCTCACCGAGGTAATGGGAGATGATACCTAGAATAGGACATGGTGAAGGTGGCGATTTGCAGGGTGTTGTACCGGGACCATCCATAATAATGCAGATGTGGTGTGGGAACAAGTATCTCCAAAGTAATGCAAAAGACATGGAATCCAGGTAAGACACAGTAAAAAGGACTTCTCTACAAAATCTTTATGCTAGAATTTTGTATCATTAAATAACTTGTTTGTCCTACTTGACCATTCACAAGTCAGTGACTTGCATTACACTGTAACTTAGTCCAAACTAGCTTAAGAAAGACTGACCACACCACCAGGCATTTAACATATAACCACTTCTCCTTCTTTTCCTGATCTCTCCATTTTCCTATTTAAAATTAGCTTCCACATCTCCGTTTAATACCATAAATTTGTAAGAAAAAAAGCTTCTAAATGTACTTAGTAAAATTATACACATACGCACACACACGCATATATATGTTTGTAAACATTAACATTATTGAGTATCTTCTATGTGTAAGACATGTCACCATCTGGAATATCAAAAAAACAGTACCAGCTTCCTTTACTTCAATATGGACAAGCTAAACATTCTAGTAGGAACGTTGAATATATTAGTGACGATCTTCACAATAGTTCTATGGAAAAAATAATTATCTCCATTTAACAGAGGAGAAAAGTTATCTTTCCAGGTTCGTAGGAACAGAATCAGGACTAGGATCCACATCTGTCTGATGGCGAGGCATAGACTCTTGACCATTCAAACAGGCCCAGATCAGGGTCTCTGCACACAGCAGCAATACTCCTCTATGCTCAGGAATCTGGTACTTAAAAGTCTGTTCTCCTTTAGTAAACTTTGCATTGATGCAATGTGGAATCTAAAGCAAAAATTTCCCAGACTCAGCACATGCTTTCACCGTTCCCAGACTTTCCTCAGCCATCCATGAGGTCAGAAGTTGGTCCTAGAACTGCTTTATGACACATAGAGAGTCAGCTTTCTGGGGAGCTCCAGCTGCTCAAAGGAACCAGGATATAGGGGACTAATGAAGTGATCAAAGAGTATTTCCCAATATCTAGAAAGCCCTGGCAGAACCCAGAAAAATCAGTATTCAGTAGCAAAAACAAAACAAAACAAAACAACAAGTGTTTTCAAAAAAGAAGAGCATCCAGGCCAGGTGCGGTGGCTCAGCCTGTCATCTCAGCACCTCGGGAGGCAGAGGTGAGAGGATTGCCAGAGCCCGGAGGTTCGAAACCAGCCTGGACAATTTGGTGAGACCTTGTTTCCACAATAAATCACAAAAACTAGCTGGGCGTGGTGGCGTGTGTCTGTAGTTACAGCTCCTTGGAAGGCCGAGGTGGAAGGATCGCCTGAGCCCAGCAGGTCAAGGCTGCAGTGGCCGTGAGCGTGCCAGTGTACTCCAGCCTGGGCGACAAGAGTGAGCCTCTAACTAAAAAAAAAAAAAAAAAAAAAAGAGTATCCAAAGAGATAAGTTATTCTAAGTTCATTTAAATTCCTTCTACTAGATTTCACTTTAATGTACCCTTAGATATTGAATGAGGGAGTAAATTTTCCACAGCCTTATCTGGAAGAGTTTTGTTTCACCAGTGCCTTGCTGGGGTTTACAGAAAATATATTTAAACCAACGTCTTCTCTTGTAATACAAGGTATGAGGAAGGGTGGAAATTAGACCCTACAATTGTCAGTGTCTGAATATGTTTCACACAGAATTATTTTAGAAAACAGTCTGTACTTTTAGTGAAAATGTGAGCAGTCTTTGGTCAATAAGAAATATTATCTGTGACCAGGCTTGGTGGCTCAGCCTGTCATCCCAGCACTTTGGGAGGCTGAGGCGAGTGGATTGCCTGAGCCCACGGGTTCGAGACCAGCCCCGGTAAGTTGGCAAGACCTCGTCTCTAATTAATAAAATATTAGCCGGGTGTGATAGCACACACCTGTAGTTCCGGCTACTTGGAAGGCTGAGACGGAAGGATCACCAGAGCCCAGCAGGTCGACTCTGGGGTGGCCGTGAGTATGCCACTGCACTCCAGCCTGGGTAATGCAGTGAGACTCCAACTCAATATATATAACCTGTGAGTGTCGTGAAAGACTGCCAGATAAATAGTCAAAATACCGATGTATGAATGTCCTCTTTCTACTGGGCCACCTTCAGCAAGTGACAGAGTCATTAATATCTATCAACATCATTTTGTAAAATGATGATAACATTACTTACATCATACGGTGGTCAGCGAACATGTGAACAAACTGAAGAAAAGTTATTTTTGTGATAATTTTTGCCTTCCCTTCTAGCTTATATGATTGATTTCTACGTTGAGGTTTAACACTTTTCCTTATATGATATAAAGTGTGATGATTTTAAAACAAACAACACAATGGTTGTAATAGTCTTTCAAAATGCTCGCCCAAATCTTTAATGTCATCTCATCGTGTGTGTGGGTTTGCCCGTGTTTGTTCTAAAACTCCACTTTATAGACTTGCTTCTCCCAGAAGCAAGTCCCTCCACCTGACCCAGCTCCAGGGATGATCTACTGTGATATGGAAGGAATTAAGAGGGCTGGGTACAGAGCCACACTGTCTGAGATAGAATCTTGGCTCTGTACTTGTTAGGTGTGGGACTTGGGCAAGTGACTTCTACTCTGATTTTGGTTTTCTACTCTGTTATGTGGAATTGACTCTGTTTTCTACTTGAAAGAAGATGAACCCATCTGACTGAGTCTGAGAAGAAAAAGGAGAGAGAAATAAAAATAAGCATGGAAACTAAAAAAGAAAGAAAACAAAAATGATTTTTAAAAAAGGAGACCCATTTTAGCAGGTTTATAACAGTTAAATTTTCTCTTTGTATAATTTTTTTTTTAAAGAACTGACGAACGGCCTTACAGAATATGTCCTTGAAGGAAAAAAATCCCAAACCCTTGATTTTTTTTTTCATTTAACAGTTTCAGTAACTCTGTCTCAGTGAGGTACAGTTTCACAGTAGCCCTACAAGCACAAAGCAAAAAGATGTCCACAAAGCTGCCTTTCAGCAGAAGACTGCAGGCATTGCTGGATGTGAGCCAGACACTGGCCAGTTCAGAAAGTGTCCTTGTCATTGTGAAGCTTAATGAGATGCACAGTCTATGACCTGTCTCAAAGCAAAGTCAAGATGCAGGCAAAACCGAAGACACTGTTTGATATTTCACAGGGTGGGACATCTGTTAAAAGATAATCACATTCAGATTGATTTTTAACATTAATTGAGTTGCAAGCTTGCCACAATATGGTGGAATACTATCAAAAAATAAAAGAAGCAGCAGCAAGGAGTGATATCAGCAAGAGGTGGAATAGGACTTTCCAGATCTCGACCCCTCACAGAAGCATCCATTTGAACAAATATCCACACATGAAAATACCTTAACAAGAGTGAAGAAATCCAGGTGAGCGATTTTAGCACCTGGATGTAGCACGTAAGCAAGAAAAGGCACATTGGAGAGAGTAGAAATGGCAGTTTCACAATACCCACATTATAGGGGAAGGAGTGCCTGACTTTGCTGCAGACCCCAGGACCAGGCCTGCCTCAGCGACACCTGGTGCCAGGTAAATTCCCAAGCCCTGGGCTCTAAGCCAGCACCTGCAGGTCAGACTTCAGGTCCTCCCCAGGCACCAGACCAGCTGTAGCCCCTGAGGCCCCAGGCTCCAAGCTCGCACCCACAGACTCAGAATTCAGGCTCATCCCAGTGCCAGGCCAGCTCCAGGATCCCAGGATCCAGGTACACTGTGGGCTGAGACTTCAAGCCAGCCCCCAAGAATCTAAGCTCCAGTGGACCTAGGGTCCAGGCCCATTCCAGCTGATCCAGGGTCTAGGCTCACCCCAGTAGGTGCCTGCACCAGGCCAACCCTCATAGACCCCAGCTCTAGGCCAGCCCCTGCTGGCCCCCATGACCCCAGGTTCCAGACCTACCCCCTTACCAGGCTTGCCCCATGAACTCACATATGTAACCTCCAAATCTGAGAAAAGATAATTTATTTTCACTGTGGAAACTACAGCCAAAGCAACATTCTGCACTGCTTTTTAAAATCTCCATGAGGTGGCTCTGTGAGGGACATATGTATCTGCATATGCAGTGGGATGCAATATAGGAAAGCATTCCCTGTCCCCAAATAAGTGGGCAACTCTAATCTTATTAAGGGTTTTGGGTAGGGGAGTCGGGGAGAGAGAGAGAGAGAGAAACCAAGAAACCTAGAGAATTATCTCTCAACAAAGAGGAGGAGTATAATATATAAGGACAGAAGATTTTCATTGAATTTTTCACAACAAAGTTACAATCTGGGAAATACACATTAGTCTGACACAAATTCAATCAATGGTAGTATTTGATATTTGTAGAATAACCTACACGTTGTTTATGTCAGATTTTATAATCGTTCCTGAAAATAAGAACTCATGATTGCAATGTTGTGTATTACTGTAAATAAGAATTTTAGACATCATTTAAAAGGCAAAAAGTGTTAATGAAGGTGAAATCTCAAATTTCACACAAAAACTTGTGATTTGAGAAAAAGGGTGTAATAACAGTATCATAACAGATTCATATGCAAATTCAATATAAATGCTACGAGAATTTAGTTAAAAGGGAAGACGATGTGCTTTGAGCAACTCCTGAGTGATAAAACATGGCTCTCGTAAGGGAGATGTCTCAACTCATGCTGAAAATGCATATGATGAATAAGTAAAATATTTTCACCAAAATGAATATGAAAATACTATTTCAAAATTAAGACACCATTTTATAGACTATTTGATTTTAAATATTAACATGTGACTAATTATTAAATTAAATACTCTAAAGAATTCTCCTTCTAGACAAAATGAAATAATGGAGACCAGGTTTACCTGGTTATCTGAAATAATTTTTTTAAAAGATCAAAATAAAGAAAATGACAGTTTCCAAAACATTGGACTACAGTCACACCTGAAAGATAGGAAACAAATAAAATGAGCCTACAATTGCCCCAACATACAATATGGGAAGAGTTTCTAGGCATAATGCCAGAAGGGTGAATGAACCCAGGTAGAAACTCATAATCCAGAGAAAATCTTAAAAGTATCCAGAGGAGGGCAGGGGAAATATATTGTATCCAAGGATGACAGCATATTTCTCATTGAAAAAAAAATGAAGAAAAACAAGCCTCAAGATGGTGGAACAATATATTTGAAGTATTGAATGAAAAACCTCTCAATCTAGAAGTCTCTACTGAGCAAAATTATCTTTCAAAAATAAAGACATAAAGACTTTTTCAGAGAAAAAAGAGCTTAAAGAAGTCATCACAAGCAGAGCCACATGACAGGAAATGTTACAGGAAGTCCTTTAGGCAGAAGGAAAATGAAATCAAGGGAATATGAATCTACACAAAGGAAACATGTGTACCAGAAGGCACCTGGGTAAATATGTATAATTTTTCTTATTATTTAAAAGTATTATTTATTGTTTAAGTGAAATAATCACAGGGTAATGGCATTTATAATGCATGTGTAAGTAAAATGTAGGCAGCGATAGCAAAAGACCTGGGAGTGTTTAAAGGGAAGCATATGATTGTAATACGTGAAGTGGTAGAATATCACTGGAAGATAGACTGTCATAAGTTAAATACGTATACTATAAACCCTAAAACAACCTCTAAAACAACAAAATAGTTATAGCTAATAAGCAATAAGGAAGATAAATGGAATAATTAAAAATATTTTATCGAAAAAGAATGCAGAAAAGGAGAAGAAAAAGAGCAAAGAATGGAGGACAAATGTCAAATGCAAAGATGACAGCGTTAAATCTAACCATATCAATAATCCTGTTTAATGTACCTTTTCTAATTGAAAGGCAGAAATTGTATTGTGTGAAAAAGCAAGAATCAATCATACACTGCTTAAAAACAGATTATAAGTATAAAGGCATAACTCAGTTAAAAGCCAAATCATGGGCTGGGCATGGTGGCTCAAACCTGTGATCCCCGTACTTTGGGAGGCCAAGATGAGAAGATTGCCTGAGCCCACAGGTTTGAGACCAGCCTGGGTCACTTGGCGAGACCTCATCTCTACAATAAATAAAAAAATAGCCGGGTATGGTAGTGTGCACCTGTAGTTCCGGCTACTTGGAAGGCTGAGGCGGAAGGATTGCCGGAGTCCAGCAGGTTGATGCTGGGGTGGCTGTGAGCATGCCACTGCATTGCAGCCTAGGCAACGGAGTGAGACTTCAACCAAAAAAAAAAAGTCAAATTATGGAAAATGTGTATCATGGTAATATGGCGTATGAAGGAAGACTAGAAAGACTGAAAGACTGAAATGACTCTATTAACATCAAAGTAAACAATGTTTACTTTGATGAAATGAGTATATTAATATCAAATTAAAGTTCAGATCAGGCCATTGCTTCTGCTAAGCTATGGTGTGGCCATGTGGTCTTTGAGCTGTGGTCTCCATGTTTTCTTGGCTTTGGCTCCCTCCTCTATCTTGTGGAGGTAAATCTCTCTCTTTTCCCTCTCTCTCTTTAATTTATTTTCTAAGTAAACTATATTTTTCAACCTAAAAATTCATAAATTTGTATGTAATGGTCCTTTGTTATTGCCAGTAATAAAAAGTTTATCTCATAACGATACAATGTCTTTCAATCCTAAATGTATGTATATCTAATTGTAGAGGCAAAAGCTGACAAAGCACAAAGGAGAGACAGACAAAATTCCCAATTACAAGCAGAGATTTAAATACCTCTCCCTCAGTAATTATAGAACACGGAAATATAAAATCTGCTGGGATACAGAAAATGTGAACGATATTGTCAACCTTCTTGACCTAATTGACATTTATAGAACATTCCGCCAGCTACATCCCAACTTACATAGAATAGATGGGGCTTTTATTGAGAAACACCATTTTCTGGGCCATCACCAAGTATCAATAGATTTTAAAAGATGCAAATCCTACAAAGTTTGTTTTGTGACTACCGTGGAGTTAAATTAAAAATTAATGACTGAAGACTCTTTCACAATTTTCCAGATGTTAAAAAACAAAATAACACACTCCTTAACAAATTTGTGAAATATGAAATACTGGCACCTATTCTGAACTAAATAAAATTGAAAGCACAACAAATTTGAGGAAGGTAGCTAAAAGAGGACCTGGGAAAGGATGATGCCTAGAAGGAACATCAGTACCATAAAAGAGGAAAGGTTTCAAATCAATGTCTTCTCTTTCCACCTTAAGAGATCAGAAAGAGAAAAGCAGTTAAATACAGAGAAAGCAAGAACAGCAAAATAATACAGTTCAGACCCCAAACAAATGGAATAGAAATCCAAAAATTAGAGAAAATAAATTAAACTAAAAGCTAACTCACTGAAAATATCAATAAAATTAATAAATCTTTAGTAAGTTTGGCCAAAAAAGAAAAGAAAAGAAGCGAATTGGCAATATCTGATGAGAGGTGATATTACTATAGTATCAATGGATATTGGAGGAATAACAAAGGAATATTACATACAAATTTATGAATTTATGCCAAAAATTCAACAACTTGGATGAAATAGACAAATTCCTGAGAGTCACAAACTACTAAAGCTTCATCATGAAGAAACTGAAAACTCATGTAGCCCTAAATCTATGAAAGAAATAGTATATTTGCAGTTAAAAACTTTCCTCGGTCGGGTGAGGTGGCTCAAGCCTGTAAGTCCAGCACTTTGGGAGGCCAAGGTGAGTGGATTGCCTGAGCCCACAGGTTTGAGAACAGCCTGGGCAGCTTGGCGAGACCTCACCTCTACAATAAATCAAAAAATTAGCCCAGCGTGGTAGTGCACGCCTGTGGTTCCGGCTACTTAGAAGGCTGAGGTAGAAGGATCACCAGAGCCCAGCAGGTTGACGCTGGGGTGGCCGTGAGTGTGCCACTGCACTCCAGTCTAGGAGATGGAGTGAGAATCCAACTAAAAAAAGAAAAAAAAGAAAAAGAAAAAGAAAAAAAACCTTTCCCCCAGATTAAGTTCCAAGTCCAAGTTATTTTACTGTTAAATTCTATCAAGTATTTAATGAAGAAACAATTAAACACACTTTCAGAAAATTGAAGAGGAGAAAATCCTTCCTAGGTCATTCTATGATTTCCATGATGCCAGCATTATTACCTCAATACCAAAACATGGAAAATACATTATAAAAAAACTATTATACTATTGGATCCAACACAGATGCAAAAATTATTTTTAAAATTTTAGTAAATACAATTCACAATATATAAAATGGAGAATGTATCATGTATACATAGAAATGCAAGTTTGTTTTAGAATAAAACACTCAATTAATGGAGTTAATCCTATCATCAAACTAAAAAGAAAAATCTTAGAATCATCTTAATAGATGTAGAAATAAGTCCAACATCTATTTCTGATTAAAAAAGAGAAACACCCTCAGGAAACCAGGAACAGAGGGGACTTTGCTCAGTCTAATAGAGCACCTATGTAAAACCTACATTTAACCATCGTAAAACCGGGAGTGAGGCAAAGAGGTCTGCTTTTACCACTGCTATTGGACATTGTACTGGAGGTCTAGCTGGTGCATTAAGGCAGCAACAACAAAATAAATTAAAGCCATCCATGTTGGAAAGGAAGAAATAAAACTCTGTTTACTTTTTAATAACCTGATTGTCTATCACAGAAAATCTGGTAGAATCTACACAACTGTAGAGGCAAGAACAAAGGTAGCTGGTCTTTGATGTTCCCGATGACTGCAGCCAATAGGAACTCCTGGTACAGATGAACAGAGCCCATAATAGGCAGGTGATTTTTTAATTCTCCAGCCTTCAATAGTTTATTCCAAGCCATTGAATCCAAATATGTTGAATTATAATGGAATGTACATCCATCATGTATTAGTCAGGATTCGTTAGGCACCCTCATCCTGTTGCTATTATCTTCTGCTCACACTGGTTTAATTGCGTCATTCTCCTGTTATTTGTCCCCATCCCTGTGGCCCCTGTCTCAGAGGCAGCTTGATATTTGGTCTCAAATTAATCACTGTGCTATAAAAAATGATCTCTGTCACATGATCAATCATTTTTCTGTTAAAATTCTCTCTCAACTAGTCTATGTTTATTGTATTTTGTTTCTGACTGAAGAGAAAATATGACTGTAAAGAGTTAAGAACCTGAACAATTGCCGTAGTGATAAAAACTAGTTAACCTATTGGGAATGGTTTGTTTGGATGCACATTGGCCATTAATTACACAAATTTGTTGCATGAATGGAAACCTTCCAGTTATTTTTGAATCTGTTCATATAGGTAACGTATATAAGTCACAAATTGCTGGCAGTATTCAACAATTTTCACCTGCGGCAAAAGATGGCATTTGGCATGAGACATGAGTCTAGGGTGATCACATGGCGGACCCTGCCTCAATTTACCTCCCTCATCAACCTGCTTATTGACTAAATTATCACGACCCGATCTACATTCCTTTGGGACTTCCTGAAGAGAAGTCACTTATCTGCAGATAAAATAAAAATACACACATACAAGGGGTATTTGTTTATACTTTATATGCTTTATCTATACTTTATATACTTTACCTCCACTCTGTTGCAAGTCAGAAATGCCATAAAGATGGAAAGTCTTTATTTAAAGCAAGTAGGCAAAACACTTGCCTGTGTTCAGACTCGTGGCAGAAATTACAGACTGTCTGCCTTGTTCTCACCCTTGGGGCTCTCTGCCTGGATGTCTGCAGGCCTTGGCCATGCTGAGCTCCTGGGATTCCTGGAAGAAGTAGGCTTGGTCAGTTGTCGCCATCACTGCCCCTCAGATAGGTTCCTCAGATAGGAAGGAAGGAGGAGGGGGTCATTCCACTCCTTCCACATGGAAGTGTAGGTGCTGGGGTGAGGGTGGAGGGTGATGAGCATGAATCCCTGACTCCCGGGGCACGGGGCCTTTGGCTGCTTCCACATTGTGGCCACTCTTTCTTGGGGATGCATCAGGCAGCACCGGCTCCACTCGCGTGGCACTTGCCTGGCTGCTCCTCCACTGGCCTTTGCTCCATCCTGGGATGAGCTCCAGTTTCCTCAGCCTGTGCAGTGCTCACTCTTCTACCCTGCAGCTGGCCTGGGCTGGGCTGGATTCTCGAATACCCCCAGGACACCAGCTGGGAGGTGGGGGTGTGTGGGGGATTCAGTGTTGGGCTCCAGTTTCTGCCTTTTCTCTTGTGCCTTGTTCAACCCTTTCTCTCCCATATCCTCCCTCCCAGGTCACGCCACCTTGCTGCGTGACTGACCCTTCCCTTCTCTGGGCCTGTTTTTCCTTTGTCGGTCTAGACGGGCGGAGAAGGTTGTTTCTTTCTAACTTGACTCCAGAACAACAGCTCTGCCCTCGCCTGGTGGCACTGGGGGAGATCTGGGAGTCATCACCTACTCTCAGCCTCGCCTCTCCCCATGCTCCCATCTTCCTACCCTCATTCCCACTTTCCAACCATCTTTCCAGGTTGGCTGCTCTCAGGCTCCCCCGTCTCCCTGCATGCCAGCCTCTCCCAACACTCTTCCTGTAGACACCTTCTCACCTCTCTCCCTCTCTTTCCTGTAGAGGCTTTGGCGCCTGTTAGTCTTATGATCAGGACTCCACTGCCCTGCACCTCACCTGTCCCAGGACGGCCCCAAGTCTGGTCCTGCTTTCCTGCCCTGAAGGCCATGTTCAAGTGCCTGGCCTACCCTGAGGGGACCCATGCAGTCAGGAAATCTCACCACAGTTCCAAGCCCAGGTAAATGTGATCCAGTCCTCTGGCCCCAGGAACCGGTCCTTTGAGGTCAGGAGCATGTCTCAGCTTCAAGGAAACCTCAAAAGTATTCAATACTCTCTTGCCAGGCAGAATGTTCTTTATTTTTAGAAAAGCATAGTTCATACTTTCTGAATTTCCAATTTTTGCTAAGTAAAATTTATTCTAAATTATTTAGCATAAAAATGTCTTTAAAAGGCCGGGCTCCGTGGCTCAGACTGTAATCCCAGTCTTTGGGAGGCTGAGGCAAGTGGGTTGCCTGCATCCACAGGTTCGAGACCAGCCCGGGCATCTTGGTGAGCCCTCATCTCTACAATTAAAAAAAAAAATTAGCTGGGCGTGGTAGCGTGCGCCTATAGTTTCGGCTACTTGGAAGGCTGAGGCGGAAGGATCGCTGGAGCCCAGCAGGTGGCCGTGAACATGCCACTGCATGACAGGGTGAGACTCCAACTCAAAACAAAAAATTTCTTAAAGGTACTTCAAGTCACCTACCAAAGTGTTAACTTAGTGTTTTCTCCATCCACATGGCTTGGAGACATGAGAGATGATATATTTTCCAAACTTTGGATATATTAAAAACTGGACTATGAAAGGTAAAGAATACATTAAACTCTTAGCTAATTCAGAGTTTAAGTAAAAGTCTCATTTGGCCAATCTTTTCAACTCCTTTCTTCACAATGTAATGCACAATGTTAACACCAATGAAAGATTCACTAGGAATACATGCTTTGTCAATGTAAGTGCTTGGAAAGCATAATGTACCAAAATATTTACAAAAATTTCTTGAGCATCAAATTAAATGTTAAAAATAAGAAAAATATATAAGGAGTATAAGTGCAGTTTCCATTTAAATATCTTGTGTTGTTGGTATTATTCTTACTTTTGACACTAGATCTGGATTTTTAACAAATAATTTAGTATTTTAGCTTGCTATATGGTAAATGTGATAGACTAAAAGTAATTAGCAACAACAAATTCTATTTTTAAAAAATGAGATGATGTACATGTCATTAATTAGTCATTTTTTTGTTTTGGATGCAGTTTTTTTTTTAAAGTAAATGTGGTGAATGACGTGTGCTCATTCTTATTTAATCACTTTCTGGGTGTAAGCAGATAGCTGTATCTGCAAAATGTCCTAGAAACTTGCTATTTAAGCATTGACATCACCTGAGATCTTGCTAGGATCTACATTTAACAAGATTCCCAGGTAATTTTCATGATCGTTGTCATGTGTATGACTAGTAGAGGCCGGAGTTGCACGTGAGTGGTGAAAGAATTCACCAAGACAGTTATAAATTAAGAAAGGTAGGCCGGGTTCAGTGGCTCAGCCTGTCATCCCAGCACTTTGGGAGGCTGAGGCGAATGGATTGCCTGAGCCCACAGGTGTGAGACCAACCCAGGCAACTTGACGAGATCTCATCTCTACAATAAATTTTAAAAATACTAGCAGGGCGTGGTAGCACATGCCTATAGTTCCAGCTACTGGGAAGGCTGAGGCAGAAGGATCGCCGAAGCCCAGCAGGTTGACACTGGCGTGGCCGTGAGCATGCCACTGCACTCGTGCCTGGGCGACAGGGTAAGACTTAGACTTAAAAAAAAAAAAAAGAAAAACAAAAAAAAGGTAGACTTATTAAAGGAAAGATCTCAAGATACACTGCAAGAGAGCAGTGGGCAGCACAGCAAAGGAAGCTGTTTGCTGTTTGCAAAGAGGCATAGGCTAGAGGGGAGTTTAGAGGGTTATGCTCGGGGCCTACATGCTGGAATTGTTGTGTTAAAGGGTTATTTGTGGAAATCTTGTTCAAAATAACCGATTGTGGTTATCAGTGTGCTGGAGTTGTTTAACAACTAAACGGTGTGTTCCTACAACATTGCTATCAGGTTTGTATGTTCCATCCTGAGGCTTTTATAGCATAGGTAGATTTTATTCTAAGGTCCCTTCCTTGAAATGTTCACCCAATTGTTCTTGGTCTCTTTTGAACCTTGTATTTCTTCACAATCATTAGTTGTGAAAAACACTGTCCTAACGCAAATGGAAAAATGACAGGCAATGCTGTAGTATATGTTCTTGGGTAAATTCCACTAAGCCTGCAATTTAAAATAGTTAAATATGGGTAGTAATGAATGGAATGTCACCTTGTAAAGCTACTTAGAGACATCCAAGTGTTGGCAAGCCCTTGAAATAATAAAGTTGCTGAACATATCTTAATACAGTAATGTTGGGCTCCTGGTCTTATGAGGCAGAGCAAATTATGTTTTAATCAGAGCTTCTACGTCCCAGTCTCTGGAATCTATGATTAGCCTTCGTGTTCTTACTCTTGGGACAGCATCATTTCTATTTTTGGTTGTTGGGGAACTGGCCATCCTCTTCAAATAGTAACGACAGCACAAGCAGATGAACTTTAAGGAAATATAATCGTATTTGTAAGAATACAAATCTAGTAGAGGAAAAGAAGTCAAGCAAAAAATAGGTCTATTTTGAAATCCCATTGCTGTTCTCATGATCACATTATTGACTTAATTATGAAGCAGTGTTAAGTGTTTACAATTACATAGCAAGGACTAAAGACTGAATGACCTCTATTTTCTGAAATTGCTTAATTCACACAATTCACTCTCGACGGAAACATACAGGTGACCTCTTTAGAAAGCTTTGCCTTGATTTGCTAACATTTTAAAACATGGTCTGGAAATAATTTAGTTTGTTTAGAATGGTAAGTCTTATTTTACAGTGGCATATTCTACAAAGGCACATTGATTTTTCAGAGCTCCTCCAAGAAAATCACTTCCAGACCGAGATATACCCTACTCCTGAAATCATGCTTGCAACCAGCTATTCTTGATTGCCTTCACTTTTAATCTAGTTGAGAAACAAAATCTGTTTCCCTGTGGTCTGAATCCTTCCCTCAAATCTCCGTAAATTAGTTCCCTTTCCTCTGATTCCTTCGGCTTTTCCCTTTCTGCTGGCTTTTTCCCATCAGTGTTTAAACTTACTTAAGTCTCATACTTCTCCAATCAAACACATAAACCCCCTTCACCCTATATCACTTATTTCAACTTTTAAAAAGTTATCTCCACGAATGGTCTACATTTATTTACCACCCATCTGTCTTTCGGTCTATTCTGATCTAGTTTCACTTCTACAATTGCACAGAAATGTCTTGTTAAAAGTTCCAAGCACACATTTTATTCCTCATGTTGCTCGGTCTCTCTTCATAGTGGTAACACTATGCTGCTGATGGAATTATGGCAGCTCTTGCAAAAAGCTTTCAGTTGTTGAGGGAGTTGCGTCATGTCTGTCTGCACCCAACGAAGCCAAAACCTGAAAAGTGACCAAGTCCATCTCCATTTGGCACATGTCAACTTATATTTAATGGATGAAACAAATCCTTTTAAAATTAATAATGAAGGAACTCAACCCATAAACCTACAATACCTTCATCAAAATTATTTTTAAAGAAGAATAAATGCTTGTTTTTATTAGAGAAAGTAAAGTATTTAGTCACAATAAATAAAATACTGATTGTGACCTGATGCCAATGGAAACACCTCTGTGCATCGCACCATATTCAACTGACAGAGTGCTTTAATCCTTGATATAAACATCATTAACAATGGAACCTAGCAGGAGCCTATTTCTCATCCTTAATATAAATTACAATTTATATTGACATCCTGGATTTTTAAAAAAGTTTAAATATTGAACTCAAGAAAGGTTTACCAGTGTCTGACACCAACACTTATGCTTTAACTCTAATGTGTTTGGAATCTCTAAATTATATCTCATGGTGTGATGGATGTTTAGCTTTAGGAATTGGCTTCAACGAGGGCGTGTCTTAAATTACCCAACAACAAAATTAGACTGTTGTGTAAGATGCAGTTTCCACACCTGCAGAGCCTGTGAATCTCAGGAATTGAAAGACGAGGCTTGTAATATTGTTGCAGAACCTGGCTTACGGCCATGGTGGGACCAGAAAGACTGTGGTAGTTCTTTGTTACTCAAAAACAGTTCAATGGCTTACAACTAAGACTTTGTTCATACAAAGCTAGCATTTTTGTAATATTCTGATGCGTATTTGGTTCATCTATTGTTACTATTGGTCCACATGAGAAGCAAACATTGGCATAATGATTATGATTTATATAATGTACAATAGGTCCCCTCTAAGTTGCAAACTTTGAAAGATGCAAATGTGCATTTGCATGTCCAATCACATAAGTCAGTTCACAAGTCTGGTATACATTTTCACATGTATGCATCCTCTACCAGAGGTTGTGCTTTTGTATACGTTATAGTACTGTATAAAGTACAATAGTACAATATATTTATTTCAAGCCCAGGATGTCTGGGAACAAGCATAAAAGCAACAGTGAGGTAGCTGGTACTGTATAACCAATTGTGTTAGTTGGGTACCTAGACTAACTTTGCAGGACTTAGGAACAAATTGGACTTATGAACGTGCTCTCAGAATGGAACTTGTTCATATGTGGGGGACTTACTGTAATGTATTATTTATTATGCAATACATTTGGTGAGGTTTGCTTCTTTCCTTTGAAAGTTAGATAAAATTGGATAACACAGTCAATGCCATGCCCTGTAAAAGTCTAATACCCTCCTGAAAAATGATGAAACCTCCCAGGTGAGTTGAAGCTTCATGGCCACCTCTGGCTGAAAAGTCCTGCTTCTTGCATGTATGGGATATTTTTTTTCTATCCACAGCCTAAATATGTAAGTTTGCATTATTTTCCATGAACACACCCATATATATACCCATGATATTTTATATGCTTAGTAGACTTTAGAGAAGATTGAGGGAGGCGTTAGAGGGAGGAATTAGTATCATAGTAATGGCAATGACTTCAAGTTGAACAGTCAGCATTCCTGTTCCTAAAATGTCCCTTGACGTCCCCTCAGCCAGGCACTTCTCACTGGCCATTTTGTAACGTAATTCTTCTTTTACCCTCTCACCTTCCCATTCTCCCTCTCATACTCACCCCCCTTCCCTACCCATCTCCTCAGTCTCTCTTATTTTTGGAGTAAGAATCAAATTTCTCACACCAAATATTTTAGGTGTCTCCTTTGTTGATTTGATTCTTGTATGTCCTTAGGGTTTCACTTTCCATCTTAAGGAACTTACCCAGGTAGTTTATCAAAGACAGTATCTTCTCTATTAGGAAGCATACTGTCAGCTGTTAAAGTCATAACTGTTTATCTTGTCACCATCACAATAGCTGCATTGACTGAGATCGTATGCCAGACATGGTGTAAGTGCTTCATTTTCTCATGCTCTTAAGAAATTCCATAAAGAAAATACTGATGAACTTTGTGGTTTGATAATTAAAACCTTTTGCCAAAACACAACACAAAGTGAAAAGGCAAGCTTTGGGAATAGCAATATTTACAACAAGTTTTATGAGCAAATTGCCAATTTCTTAAATAGACCCAAAGATCTTATGTGTCTACCATAAAAAGCTGAATTTTTCTGAAATGGTACGAGTTACAAGAATATAGTTCATAGTAAAATAAATATAAATGGCTGAAAATGAACCAAAAATTTAAGACACTTAATCTTACTTATAATACAAGAATTGAAATTTAAAACAAATAATTAAATATAATTTTTATTCTCTTTAGTGGTCAATATTGGTAATACCTCCTTCTATTGAATCTGTAGAAAAAATGACACTCTTTTATTCCCACTGCTGAGAATATCCCAGTCTCCCAAAGTGCTGGGATTACAGGTGTGAGCCATCATGCCCAGCTTCACTCACCCTTAATACAGTCTCCTATATTGTAATTATACCACACTGAATGGCTGTAGCCAGTGGCTAAAAATAAAAACTCAGAAGCACCTCTCCCTCTTAGCAGGCTGGGCTCTGCAACCCTTTTGCAGAGTAAATTATCAGTCACTACTAAAATTTGCAAATCCTCACATTTTATGAACTAGGAAGACATTTAACTACAAATAATAGATGACTTAAATAACACTGGCTTTAATAATAAGCATAATTTAAATTTTCTTAACTAGAATATATAAGGTACCCGATGTCAAATTTGGATTGGCAGTTGAAGGATGTCATCAAGGATCACATTCTTTTCTGACTGCTTTATATTCCTAGATATCAGTTTTTTGTGCTCAAAATGTCACCTTACAAATGCATGGTGGCTGTTAAAAATCCTGACAACACATCTCTGTTTAATATAGGATAAGAAGGGAGGAGAGGAACCAGCAAGCTCTCCTCTTGCTTATGTTCCTTACATCAGAAAAGAAATCACTTTCCTAGAAGTCATTCTCCAGGAGACATTTTATTATACTGTATTGACACGAGCCAGAAGTCAATACAGTGTATACATAAAATAAAAAAAATAAAAATTATTCAATACTATTTGAATTTTTAAAATACGAACATACAGTTCTTGATAATTTGTTTTTAAAAATTAAAAAAATTAGAAAGTAATAAGATATGTCAGAATCTTATCTAAATATTCCTATCAGAAATCATGAAAATGGAAGATGATACTATAATAAGATAAATATAAACCTTTTAATGTGGCATACATAGACAACTAAATATGGTTGTAGAATTTCTACATCATAAATTAAAATTGAAAAAATATCACAATATAGAAAGGAGATATTAAGATATGAAAATAGGCTGGGCGCAGTGACTCAAGCCTGTAATCCCAGCACTTTGGGAGGCCGAGGTGAGAAGATTGCCTGAGCCCAGGGAATCTGACCAGCCTGGGCAACTTGGTGAAACCTCGTCTCTACAACATTTAAAAAAGTTAGCTGGGCGTGGTAGTGCGTGCTTGTAGCTACTTGGAAGGCTGAGGTCGAAGGATGACCTGAGCACAGCAGGTCGATGCTGCATGAGCAAGCCACTGCATCCAGCCTGAGCAACAGAGTGAGACTCTGACTCAAAAAAAAAAAAAAAAAAAGGAAAAAAGAAAATATAAATGAAAAGTTAAGAGATGTTGTGCATATCAATAGACAAGGTCCAACAAGCAAGTAATGGAAATCCCAAAAGTAGGGAAGAGTGGAGATGGGAAAACTACTTGATTTGATTTTCCTGATTTCAAGATGTAGTCAGTACACTGTTTTTAAAGTCACTAACACAGTGACTAACATAGTGGACTCTGTTGCTCTCCCAGTTCATCTGGTCCTAACTCTAGGAAATAATATCTTCCCGACATCTCCCCTTCATTCTGTACCACAGGGCCCATTTTACATCACGCTCCAGCAGGTTCTGTTCTGTCTCTTTTTCTGGATTGCTTTATGATCCCTGGAACAAAAGAAAACAGCATTGCCCACACTGTGTTCAGAGGTAATATTTATAGCAATCTAGTAATATTACTAATAATAAATGTCATGCTCATTCATTTAATTCGTTTTTTCAAAATATATTTTCAAGTTCACAATTTAAAAAATGAATAATCACAGGTTGAAATACTTTTCTGTGAGAACGCTTCACAAAAGAACCTGACAGAGACCAGGTGCTTGGAATAGCTTATCTGAGGAAGTGACAGGTTCCCTGAGATCTTAAATATGTCTCAGGTAGTGATGAGGTGGGGAGACAATGGTCTGTAGGAAAGAAACACACTGCACCAAGGCTTTATTTATGTTGACATGGAGAACCATTGGAGAGAAGGCTAGGTTACTGCAGGAGAAAGAGAGGAAGAGTTCTGTCCTGGATGAGGTTGAAAAACTAGGCAGGGTTCTGGTCATTCAGAGCCTTAAACTTTGTGGAAGGATATTGATCTTTATCCTGAGATCAATGAGAAGCTAATTACAAGTGTTAAGTGTGTGTGGCAGTTGGGGAGGAAGGAATGGAGAGGATTGCTCTGGAAAAAATAGAAGTCTCTACAGTCTGGAAAAAGAATAAAGGGAATCAGACAGTGTGAAGGAACTAGTTAGTAAGATGCCACTGACATCTAGTTAAAAAGTGAAGTGGCAACATCTTGCTCTAGGATGGTGGCTGTGGGCATGGGGTTGAGGAGCCATTCTAATTCTTTTGCGTCACCATGCTTTATTTTCATAATAACAACGATCACTTTCTGCAATTATATTATTTCTGTGTACGTTTGGGCATTTTTATTCATCTATTTTATTTTCATTTGCCACCAAGAACACATAAGACCTATCAGAGTAAAGATGTGGTTTGTCTTGTTTGGCATTATGTCACCAGAACTTTGAACATTGCTGCAGAGAGTAGATGCACATTAAATATTTGATGAACAAAAGGATGAATAAACAAATGGACATAGAGCGATAAAGGTTACCTCCAGTGCAGTGTGGAGTCACAGGATGGAGTACATAAGTTGTGAGAGACCTGAGCATGTTTAAATGTACTGGGAAATCATCTGGCTGGAACAATACATTAAATACTGAGATACTCAAGTAAGATGTCATGGGACCTAATACAAGAGAGAAATTGACTATGTGATTCACACAAACAGTGTAACATGTTATGTGAAATTTTGGGACTTAGCATATAATCATTTAGTACTCAAGGTAATGCTTAAGAAAGTTGAAGAACTAAAGATTCCTTTGTGTTATCTAGATCTGTATAAAAAGTTTAAACTGGTCTAGTTTTTTTTTTTTCTTTCGGGTCATAAAGAAGTTTTTAAGAGATTTCCCCAGTAGAAACAATATTTTGGTGAAGTAATAACTGCTGTTCAGTGCATAATTTCTAGCAGTGTGATGATGATAGCTATAAATATTTAGGTAATTTCATCCCTTCAAAATAGGTGCTTATGATAACCTGGGATGCCTTTCTTGCTAATTTGTACTTTGGTAGTTCATCTCTCCTGTGTGAATTGTGTTCTCAAACATATCATAAGGAATAAGTTATCAACATAGCTTCATTGGTGGAGTTTACTAAAAATACTAGCGTTATTTGTATATTCCTTCTGGATGACTTTCTATAAAATCCAATATTCCCCAACCAGATGTACAGTGAAAATGATTGATGTTCAGATATATTTTCGTGCTTAAAACAATAATGGTTGGGCAAAAAATTAGCATTTATAGCAGACACTTAGCAGTTGTCAAACAATATTAATGTCACTAAATCAATAGATGAGCACAAAACAACGAAAACAAGGTCATAGATTAACAGATGGCAGTGTAATGAAGTCAATCTTTTATTGACTTAACCACGCTCCTCCTATTTCTAATGCTCCCTCCATCAGGATGAGCTCACTTTGGGATGATGTGTATATAATCGAATCTCCTCCTTAACAGCTGCTGAGGAATGAGTGTTGATGGTAATTATCCATATGATTTTAATCAGACACTTTTCATAGAGTCCACTCCATGAGAAATATAAGGCATAGCCAGACTTATGTAAATTTTAGGCAACAAATTAATCAACAGTGCAAATATTATGTCTAAAGGCTAAAAACTGGATGATCATAACTGTCTGGCTATTAAATAAATCAGGGAAATCCAAGCTAAAATTCAATAGGAAGTAAAAATTGGCTATTCTATAATTATGACTAGAATTTTTTTTTTCTTAATTAGCAAGGGTAAAGTCTGTATGTCTGTTTCAATACAGTAAACATTTTGTTTGCATTTACAAAGTTGAGTGGAAGGCTAAAAGGATACTTTCCTTACCCCTTTCCCTTCAGACATGAAAAATCAGCTCTGATTTCCCTTAATTTTGAATATGCCTTTTATACTCTTGAAGACAAAAACAAACTCATCCTATTTTTATTGACTGTACCTACTAATGCTATCCTAGCTTTAACTGATGACTCATTTTTAGAACATGTCATCTTGGTCTGCAGCAAATGCTTTGAAAAGTTTCTGAGAAGCTGGTAATTTATGTAGAAAACTCACAAAACTGACACATAATAGATGAAGGAGAGGTGAAAAGGAAGGGCATAATGAAACTTTCATTAGACAATCTGTTTTCTTGGAGTTCACCCCCTTACTGTTTGTGAGTCTATGAATAAGTGGGTGAGTTTTCAGTGCTCAAAGGTTTCATGTAAAGTGTATTTATTCTTAATCTTTGTGAAACTTGTATAAAGCAGGGCTAATTATTTCCAATGAATTAAACCATATTTACTTCCAGTATAGAAAGGATGTAATTATTCCCTTTACTAAATTTAAATAGCAAAAATAAAGAACATTGCCATATAATGTGCATAATGAAAAGTATATAAGTCAACTCTATTCTATTATATAAAAGGACATCTGATTTCCTAGATAGTTTATCTACCCAAGGTACATTCCCGTGTGAATAATACAAGTCACCTTAAAATAAAATCTGCTTTTCTTCCCCTATTCCTTATTGAGAATGAATTCAGAATTGCAAATAGCTTTACTATTCATTTTCATGTTGACAAAATCAAAACCGAAATATTCTAGATGGGTCACCTACTGTGATGAAAAAGATAAAACAAATCACTTATTCTCAAACACGAGGAGGTGAAACATATTTTTATTTATTAACATTTTAGGTAAGCAGCAATATGTAGCAGTGTTTTGAGAATAAAATTTTGTTTCCTAAATTTTTAACCAAGGATATAAAATATAACTGACATTCTAAAGCCAAATCAATCATCTATACATCCAGATTGACCTTTAAGAGTTTAAAAATAAGTATACTCTGTATAGTCAAATGGATTTGCAGATATGCAGACTAGTAGGTGAGTCATTAGGGCTTTGAATTACTCATAAATTTTAATAAATTCATTCAGAGGCCACTGCTATCTTCTAAATTTAAATATATTAGCATAATTTGAACTATAACCTAAAAATCTATAGGTAATTTTCCAAATTCTCAGTAAAGGAAGTATTGCAGTCCATGGGAGATTATTGCTTTGTTCTAAAAAAACAGTAACATTTCCAAAACTAACATTCTATAGATCACCCTTTGAAAGGTGGTGTTTACAGAACATTTGTTTCTGATGACAAGACACTGGACTAAATTGTTTTGATCAAATGACTTTGCAAAATCTAGATTGAGACAAGTCAACATTCTTTACTATCAGAATTCAATATGTCAGCATGTGGGATCTTCAAAAGATGTGGTAGGCAGCATTAGTTCTTAAGCCCATATGATCATGAGACCTTTTATAAGAAAATAAACCTTTGCATTACTACTTCAAAGATTGGAATTAACAGATTACTTAAACAACTTTAAAGAGATGATTTTTTGACTTCTAGTGAGTGCAAGCCACATCAGTGTTTCTATTCATCATATTAGAAAAATAAAAAGTACATGACCTCTCCCTCTCCCAGATATGTACAATAATTTAAGACAGTTGCCAAAAAAATTTTTTTTGTAAATCATTATAGCAATAATTGAGGACAAAAAAAAGTACGTGATCTATTTTCCACAGTGAAATAGCAAACCTTTGACTTTAATGTTTAGGTTTCAAATTAATTGTATTGTATGTTAATCAAACTTATATCTTTTACTTGCTAGGACATACTTTATCTCTTTCTATGTACTAGCTTATTGAAAATCTGCCTCATTAGTCATATATCAAGTAAGAATTTAAAAAAAACCCTCTACATCTCACACAAAGAAAATATGAGACAATTACTACTCATTCAGGTCAGCATCACAATTACAGTAATACTGAGAGCCAATGAAATTTCTTCTAATACATAACCATGTTTTTCAACATCAGCCAAGTAACCTCTCTAATAACTGTGTGTTTCATTGGTTCTTCCTACCCCTCAGCTCAGTGGGATTCCATGTGGGAAAGGAGCATGGGAAAGGCGAGTGCTGTTTTGCCTTCACCTACCAACTCCCCAAAATGGATCCCTCTCCTCTCAGATCATGCAGCCAAGAGAGAGACAATTTTCAGATCATAACGGAAATCCGCAGTGCAACAGGATAATGTTTAAGAAATATGAACCAGCTTTCTAAAATTAAAAATATTTATCCTCAATACTATAATAATTCTCTAATTTTATTTTACCAAAATATAAATAGAGAACTCTAATGTAAGTACTGAACAGGCCAGTTACGCGATCTCTTTAAAACAATATTCAGAGATTTTCATAAAAACAAAGTATAGACTGAAGCTAAAATCTGTTTGAGATTACAAAGGACCTATTTAAAACCTTGATGTCATGAGGAGATAGGACTTCTTCCATCGTATTTATTAGACAAAACCATCAGTTGCCTATTAATTGTCTCCTTGATTGTACTGTTGGAGTTCAAAACACAGTATCCCAAGTATGGTGCCTTGGCTTGCTGAGGATTTTTGAGCTAAAGGAGAAAGAAGAACTCAAAGCAGGTAGGTCTCTCTGATCTTCTCTTACCCACCTGTCTCCTATTCTCCTTTCTCCCTCAAAGCAAGCCGTAACATCTAGAAAGGTTACTCTCTGACCTACTCCCCTGAGAGGTCATAAGACCCTCATTCTGCCCTACACCTGGAGGAAAGGAACGCTGTAGCAGTGAGACCAAATGGGATCCGAGCAAATGGGCCTTGCTGGGCTCTGCCCTCCATCTGTTACCCTTTTTGTCCAATCATGTTTCTCCACAGCCATCCACTTCTTTCATCAGACTTAGCATAAAAATACAGTTTTCCCTGGATCTTTGAGTCTTCATTTCTCAAGCCTCCTGTGTCACATGAAACTTTGATTTGTTATGCTTCTTTCTTGTTAATCTGGCTTTTGTTATAGAGGTGTCAGCTGTAAACCTTGCTGTGAAAAGAGATGGCTTTTCTCCCCTGCAGTATCTTAAAAGTTGTGTGGAGGTATGTGGTTATTTCTGAGATGTCTAAAAGCATGTCTTAACAATTTACTCGAAGTCCAATAAATGCTTTGATGGATCCTCTTGCCTGTGGTAAATTTCACCATAGGCAACATCATTTCTCGGAATCAAGCGCACGACCACCAGATGCAGACACTCATTACTGCCTCCTCAGCACTGTCCACCAGGAATGCTGCATTGAGTACGTGTGGGCACCCTGCTTTAAAAGGAGGAGTAGGTAAAAACCTCCCTGGCACACAGAAAATCAAAGCAGGAAGCAAACAGAAGTGACCTTAAATCCATCGGCTCCTCAAAAATGTTCAACCACTTATGCATTTTCTTCCCAAACCCCAAACTCTCACCCTTAGGTCCTCCCTAAATCTGGAACATAGCTTCCCCCAAACCTTCTCCATGTTCATTAAGGCTCCCTGTTGGATGAGACCTTTATCACTGCGTTCATTACCAGCCAACCCTGTCCCAGCTGGGAAGGAAAACAACAGCAAAAATACACAAAATATAATTCTGGGATCCATGAGATATGCACAGAGTTATCAATATTAAACATTTTTAAAAAATTATACTGAAACATAAAATGAAGTAAAAGAAAGTACTTAGAACAATTTGCAGGTTTTTTTCAAATCACACTTTCAACTTAATTTCCATGTCATTCTATTTTCAGAGATTGAAGAGCCAAGACAGTATTACAAGGGGGAACCTAAAAACATCCCAGGATTTATTTAGAAAGAAATGTGTATTTATTCTTGCATGTTTAAATTTCAGTCATTTTCAAAGGGCTCTCCGTTTGATGCAATTCACCTATTGAGACACTTTTTCCACTGCTCAGAACAATTTTTGTACTTGCCAATTTTGACGTCTTTTAGTGCTTCTGCCATTTTTTGTTTCACCTCTCTCAAATTGGCAAAATGTTTCCCTTTGAGGACTTTTTCCATCCGGAGGAACAAAAAAATCACTGTGGGCAAGATTAGGTGAATAGAGAGGGTGGGGCACAGGGCCATGCCATTTTTGGTCAAAAACTGCTGAACACTCAGTGTGACATGCAGTCATAGATCACCCTTCACGAAATAGGCAAATGTGTTGAAAGGATCTCCAAAAAAAAAGTTTACTGAAGCCGAATGCAGCCTCTCAAAACAACACTAGCTTGTACACTAATGTTGATGGGCTCCTAGAACACTTACCTAGCTGGGGAAGCCTGGGGACTGTAAGAAAAAGAATGATTTATTGTTACAGTAAGCCACGAGCTGTTCATAACTGCTTTTTGCTGAGTCACTTCCTGCTTCTTGTTCTCTTTTTGTGGACTTTTACTTGGGTGGGCTTTTCATTTCAACTTCGATGGGAACCAATAAGAACAAAATCTTGTAAAGTCAATCGGCAAATAGGACATGCAAATGAAGTAAGTTTGTCATGCTTATGTTAACCAATTAATAGAGAGGACATGCCAATGAACTAACCAGGTAACCCAATCAATATACTGCATGTAGGTGAAATCTGAGAAATTGATGTAACCTCTGGAAGTACCTAGTCTTTGGGGAAACGGGGGGGGGAACTTGGATTTTATGGCTTAAATACTCTGACTGAAACTGCTTCTGTGTGTCTGTTCATCTGAGGGACACCTGTTCTTGCAAGAGCATTATTTTAAAGATACTGTTTCACTCTATTGATTTCCAAGTCTCCTTGTCTTTGAATACTCCAGTCTGGAAGTGGGGATGTCCCCTAGGGTCCCCATTTCTAGCAGGTACTACAAGGGACCTGCCCTCCATAAAATAATTATGATTTTTGGGGGGTTCTCTCCCCATATACCTTAACATAAAATTGTGTGTTTACAGCTAAATCTCTCTTCTTCCCTATAAAATAGGAAATAAAAATTTTAAGTACCAAATGTTTTTTGATTCATGGAAGATTGTCTAAATGTTCTAAAATATTTAAAGGACTATGAGAACAAGTTTTTAAAAATTATGCGAAAAAGTAGACTCTGAAAGAGAGAGATAATAAATAAGAAAAATATAAATGTCTTTCTCAGTGATTTTAGCCACTGTCTCACAGTCCTCCTCTGTGCCCTAAAATTCAATTCTTAGTGACTTTCACAGGCCCTGGGTCATCCTTCCCATATGCTGACAACTCAATTCTTCAGCCTATGAGTATCTATTTTTAAACATGCACTTCATATTGGTCATTGCTTTGTTTAACTACCCACAATCATGGTTTCAATTTAGAATGTCTGTGGTGCCAACACCACATTACTTCTTGCAATGGCGACAGTATCACTTGATTGACTCTGTAGTGTATATTACATTTTTTAAAAAGTGAAAAAAGAAAAAAACTTTTATTTGAGGAATGCAAATTCTAAAAAAATTAAATTATCAGGCTCAGAGACACGTTCAGATGAGACAGGAATCACATCCCACTCCCCCTTCAGGCTAAGTTCTCATCTCTCTTTTTTTTTTTTTTTTTTGAGTTGGAGTCTCACTCTGTCGCCCAGACTGGAGTGCAGTGGCCGCTCCTGGCCACCGCAGCCTCGGCCTTCTGGGCTCCGGTGATCCTTCCACCTCAGCCTTCCAAGGAGCTGGAACTACAGGCGCGGGCTACCACACCCAGCTAATTTTTGATTTGTTGTAGAGATGAGGTCTCGCCAAGTTGCCCAGGCGGGTCTCAAACCCGTGGGCTCAGGCAATCCACTCACCTCAGCCTCCCAAGGTGTGGGATGACAGGCTGAGCCACCGAGCCTGGCTGATTCCCTCATTTCTATTTCTTTCTTTCTTTTTTTTTTTTTGAGTAGGAGTCTCACTCTGTCACCCAGGCTGGAAGGCAGTGGCACACTCACAGCCACTGCAGCCTCAGCCTGCTGGGCTCAGGTGATCCTTCCACCTCAGCCTTCCAAGTAGCTGGAACTACAGGCACACTCCACCACGCCTGGCTAATTTTTTGATTTATTGTAGAGATGAGGTCTCGCTAAGTTGCCCAGGTGGGTCTCGAACCCAGAGGCTCAGGCAATCCACTCACCTCAGCCTCCCAAAGCGCGGGATTACAGGCTGAGCCACCGAGCCCGGCTAAGTTTTCATCTCTTAAAACTGCCTGCTGTTGCCGCAAGTAGCTGTACACGAACCGAATAACGCTGCACCACACACTATGACCCACACCTTATAACGTCACAGTGTATAGCCAATCTCTAATTAATGTTATTTCTGTAAATCAATGAGAATTCCAGACAAAACACTTTGGATCAACCCATTCCTTGTCCTTTTTTTGTTCTTTTGCCTTTAAAAACTTGCCTATAACAAATGCCCAAAGGAGCTCATATGCAAGGTTACTATGCCTGTCTTCCAGGCAGCTGTCCTCATTTTGGTTCAAGTGAACTCTTTAAGTTATACAGAATGCCAAAAAAAAATGCACACACATTTTAAGAAAGGAAAAAACTGTATTAAAATTGTAGGTTAATACAAGCCACGTTTGATTTCTGCAATTGCAAGAGTGCTCAAAGCGGTTACCATCAGCGTCCAGACACTTCCGATTACGGCAAACTGAAAGTAATACATAGATGACATTGCTTAAAATGTGTGTATATATATTTTTGACACCCCTCATATTGTCTGCCTCAGCTTCTTCCTTTGAGATGGAAAAAAGCATGGGATTTTGGAGGTCAATGTTTAACAAAACTGCCATATTTGGAAAGTCTTCTGCATATAATCGACTCATCAGAGCTATATGTAATTGAGACAGATGTTACCTCATTCCACAGTTCTACAAAATATAACACTATCCTTCTTTTTCAACTCTAAGCCAATCAAAGCCTTCTGAAAATAGTAAGTCCATCTGGGATATTTATGTGCATTAACTTTGTTTTAAACATTTTAAAAGTGGCTGCTTTGCTGTGGCAGTTGTTAGGCATGCATACGAGGAAGTGTAAAAGTTGCAAGGACAAAGACAAGCATTTTCCTGATTTTTCCGTAGAAAGAGATTTTTCAAGCTCATAATTATTTTCATTTCCATCACCCTCTCCCCAAATTAAAAAGGAAGTTATTGTCTATGCATTTATCTTTTCAGTTAATGTTTTCCTCATCTCTATATGTATTTATTTCTCTCATTTTCAAATAAATGTTTAGGATATATGTGTTCAGACCACGTGGACTACATGTCATTGTAACTCCTGTTGATTATAAATATGTTACCCAGTGTCGGCAGCTCACACAAAATGCCTTTGGGTCCATAATGGCTATAGGAATGTTAATGGACAGAAATTCTAATGTATTCAAGGCTGTAATCCCAGCACTTTGGGAGGCCGAGGTGAGGGGATTGCCTGAGCCCACGGGTTCGAGAACAGCCTGAGAAACTTGATGAGATCATCTCTACAGTACATCAAAAAGTTAGCCGGGTGCGGTAGCATGTGCCTGTAGTTCCGGCTGCTTGGAAGGCTTGGATCCTCTGAGCCCGGCAGGTCGACTCTGGGGTGGCTGTGAACATGCCACTTCATTCCAACCTGGGCAATGGAATGAGACTTCAACTCAAAAAAAAAAAAGGCAAAAAAAAAAAAAAAAAATTATAATATATTTCTCCCACACTGGTTACTTTTTTTAAATTAAAAAAAAAGGAAAAACACCTGCCAAATTGTATAACAGAACAAAGGCTTTTGGCTCCTTCACCATTCTATAAAGATGCCCTCGTGGAGCCCTGATGCTGCATTTGAGCATTGTCGCCCAGCTGCATAAGAGCCCAGGCTTCAGAGAGTAAGAAGTGTCTGGAAGTTTTCTTGTTTCTACTATGTATGTGTTGCCAGGTTCTTCAACTTCCATAAAAATGTATTTTATAAAATGATCAATTAACATGAGTATTTGCCAAGTTGGAAGGGGCAGGGAACTGTCATACGGAGATTTTTTTCTAAAAGATCACATTTCCATCATTCAGAAATCAGAACAACAGGGAGCCATGAAAGGCCTGACTGACAAATTTGCATTAGAATGAACAACCATGGGGATGGCAAACTGCTGACTTAACAACTGCAACCTGGAGGTAAGGAAAGGAGAGAGAACACTACCCGGGCTATTTCAATGACTGAGACTCACGGTGCCCACGGAGAGCAACTGATCATGTCTAAGTAACGAACGCAATTTCTAATTCAGCAAGAAAAGAGCTTGTTAGATCATCTAGCTCACTTATTCATTGAAAAGTGCTGTGAGTGTTCCTATAGAAATCTGAATCCAAAATATTTTTTCTTTAATGATGTTCTTAGACTTACACAGAAAATGTCTAAAATAGATGTTTTTTCCCCCAAACATTTCCTACTCTATATTTACCCTCAGGGTTTTTCTCTCAAATGAATCAAATATAAAGAGAACCTTGCAGAATACTAAGTTGGGTTTTGGAGTTATCAATCAAATGCTATTTTTCTCATTTTTCTCATGGTTTGTAGCACAGTGAAAAAAAATGATGCCTGAATAGCTCACATTGGCAGGTCGACAGTCTAACTGATTTGCAGTTACACGTGGTTAAAATTTAATAATACAAAAAAATCCTCAGTGAAAAGAAGGATTGAGAACATGTCTGTAAAATGTTTTCTTAAGAGCAGAATAGTTAAGGAGTAGATAATATGAGATGTGCGCGCGTGTGTGTATAAAATCTCCCTTAAGGCAAAGCCTTTTATAATAATACTAATATTCGGAAAGCCCAAACAAAGGCACAGTCATGTTATGTTTCCCTAATTGTTCAAAACTTATCTGCAAGATTGTAAGAATGTTAGAAACGGAGGGAAGAAATAGACCAAGAAATTATAAGTAACCTGTAAAATGGAAATGCTTAAGTTGATGCTCACTACCATTAGAATCGTAAGTTAGACTTGGAGAATAATTTTAAGAATGGCTAAATAAATGCTGAAACAGTTTCTATGATGTGGTTGAGTCAGAAACTTCTGAACATGTCTGCTCTGACTTACCCCAGCTTGTCTGACCCACAGGGAGGGTGACTCTTAACTGACCCCTGTATTTCTTCTAAAGAGGGAACTTGCAGTTTAGCAAGTTAAATTATTTTAATTTCATTACTTGATGGAGTTTGGCAGTGTAAATAATAAAATTTACTATGTTATATAAAATCCTGTTTCAAATAATTTGCCACATTACATATATTTTGCAATTTTGCAACTTTTTCTTAGATTTTATAACATTTCTATAAAACAGTGTAAAAATGTCTTATATGAAGGGGAACCCCCAAAAACCCAGAATTATTTTTTGCTTGTTGGGCCCTTTGTAGTTCAGGCTTCTCCTGCTAGCTAAGTGTTCTAGGAACCCTTGAATAATTCAATGTACCAGCTAGCGTTGTTATGTGAGGCTGCGTTCAACTTCAGTGAATTATTTTTGGAGATTTTTTTCAGTGCTTTTGCCCATTTCATAACGGGAGATTTACAAGCTTATCTGCTCACACTGTGTTGTGTGTTTAGCAATTTTTGACCAAAAATGTCATGACCCCTGTGCCCCACCCCCCTATTCACCGATCTTACCTTAGCGACTTTTTTTTGTTTCCCTGAATGAAAAAACCCTCAAAGGGAAATGTTTTGCCAGTGTGGAAGAGGTGAAACAAAAAACAGCAGAAGCACTAAAGGCATCAAAATTGACAAGTTCAAAAATTGTTTTGAGCAGTGGAGAAAGTCTCTGGAGAGCTGTATTGCATCCATCAGAGAGCGTACTCTGAAGGTGACAAGTTTAAACACGTAAGAATAAACACACAATTTTTAATAAATCCCAGGTTTTTGGTTTTCCCCTTGAATAATTCATCAATGTGATTTCTAAAAAAAAAAAAAAGTGGTCCTGTGTAAAAGAAAAGTAACCTTGATTTTTCATGTTAGATAAAAACCTGCTCGTTCCCAAGTTTCCTAGAGGAAAAAAAATGAAGACCCGGTCAAGAAAATACTGACACCACTATCATTGGTGAGTTCATCATTCATGATTTGGAAGTTGATCTCCAAGAAATCCAAGAGAAATTCTCCTTTCTCACAGAAGGCAGAAATAATTTCAATTTGTGTTAAAACACTCTCCTTTAAGAAGAAATGGAGAGCGCTAATTCTGAAGAGAAAAGGGAATGCAAGTCATAAGGAGATTGGGAATTAAACACACGCAGATGATCTATCTCGTCACAGTTTATCTCTAAATAGAAAAAATTGATGAACAACCTAGACTCATGTTGATGAGTAATGAGGGATGGATGTGACACTAGCTCGTGTGCCCAGAAACACAGAAACAAACGATCTGCGACTTCATGACTCTGAGAAGATAGTGCCAAGACAGGTATTTAAAGTACAGAAGTACTCCCCTATTATTGCTGCCCTTACAGAGACAGGACATTGGTTAGGGACTGTATTTTATCATACAGATAGGAAAAGTGAGTCCTGGAAAAATTATTATTATTATTTATTTTAAGGATGTGAGGCACAATTCAGGGTGAGGTTCATAAGTTGTCATCGTACAGGTGAGGTTTGGGCCTCCCATTAGTCTGCACTTCTCCTGGTTTGGGAACAGGTACCCTTATTAGTGTTATGTGCCCCCCATCCCCCGACAGTGACCCTCTTCTGCCAATCCCTTTCATGCAGTATTGTGATAAATGTTTAGGGTCTGCTTATGAGTAAGAATATGTGGTAATTAGTTCTTTGTTCCTGTGATAGATCACTGAGTATGATGGACTCTAAATCCATCCAAGTTGCTGTGAAGTCCATAATTCTGTCCTTTTAGCTGTGGCATATTCTATCGTGTATATGCACCACGTTTTTTTTATCCAGTCCAGTTTTGATGGGCAGCATGGCTGATTCCGTGTTTTTGCTATTGTGAATAGTGCTGCAATAAACATGCATGCGCAGGTATCATTTTTGCAGAATGATTTGTGTTCCTCTGGGTGGATACCCAAAAGGGAGATTGATGGCACGTATGGGAGGTCTATTGTTAGATCTTTTAAAAATTGCCGCAGTTTTTTCCACAGAGGTTGTACTAGTTACACTCCCACCAACAGTATAGAAGTGCTCCTTTTCTCCACATCTTCTCCAGCATCTGTTGTTTATTGATTTATTGATTTTATGTTATTTTTTGAGTTGGGGTCTCACTCCATCACCCAGGCTGAAGTGCAGTGGCACGCTCGAGGCCACTCTGGGGGTCGACCCGCTGGGCTCAGGCAATCCTTCCACCTCAGCCTTCCAAGTAGCCAGAACTACATGCAAGTGCTACCATGCCCGGTTAATTTTTTTTTTTTTTTGATTTATTGTAGAGATGAGGTCTCACCAAGTTGCCCAGGCTGTTCTAAAACCCATGGACTCAGGCAGTCCCCTCACCTTGGCCTCCCAAAATACTGGGATTACAGGCTTGAGCCACTGCACCTGGCCTGTTTATTTATTGATTTATTAATGATGGCCACCCTGACTGGAGTTAGGTGGTATCTTTGTGTGATTTTGATTTGCATTTCTCTGATGATTAATGAGGCTGAGCATTTTTTATGTATCTGTTGGCTGCTCATATGTCTCCTTTTGAGAGGTGTCTATTCATATCTTTTGCCCATTTTTTTAATAAGGCTGTTTGTTTTTTTCCTTTTGGCACATTTGAGTTCCCTGTAGATTCTCGCTATTAGGCCTTTGTCAGATATACAGTTGGCAACAATTTTTTCTCATTCTGTGGGCTGTCTCTCTGCTCTCTTAATGGTTTCTTTTGCTTTGCAGAAACTTTTCAGTTTGATGAGGTACCACTTGTCTATCTTCTCTCTTATGGCATGGACTTTTGGGGTTTTGGTCAGGAATTTGTTGCCACAGAAAAATGATTACCATAGAACTAGTGAACTTTGCCACGTATTTTTGGTTCTGACCTTTGCTTAATTCTTTTAGGTTTTGCCAAAGCATACATTCTAAGCCTTTCCACTTTAGTTTGACTGTTTTGTTTTAAGGATTTTGGAGATAATTAATGTCTCTTGACAAGATTTCTGTGTTTATTGCTGCTCAATCGGCTCTGAATTTTCTGAACATCTCCCATGATGTTTCAACATTCTTTGGTAAACTTTGCTGAGGCATTTTTATATCATAGATTCTTTCAGTTTTCTGTTCTCTCACTCTCTTTGTTTCCCTCTCTGTGCATTCTAGGACCCACTTGATATTTCATTCTTAACGTATATTATCTTACAATATTTCTCAGCACACTGAGGGAGTTATTTTTTCAAGCTGCTTTAACCTACAGACTGATTCTTTTCCTGAAGACTTGTGAGAGGTGATAAAATTCAGTAAAAACTTAATTATCTAAAAGACATTTCAATATAATCTAATATCAAGATTTATTTGTAATAATAAAATTAGTGATTTTTAATATTCTCTGATAAAAATTATGGTTACCATTTAAAATCTTGGGACCAGAAGCGTTTTGAATTTAATTTTTTTTTTTTTTTGGTATTTTGGGATATATGCATCTGCATAGTGAAATAGTTTGAGGATGGAATTCAAGTTTAAACATAATATTTATTTATGTTTTATATGTACCTTGTACGTACAGCCTGAGGGTAACATTATGCGATATTTTAAATAATTTTGTTCATGAAAAAAGTTTTGACTGTGTTTTTTTTTTTTTTTTCCAAGTTGGAGTCTCACTCTGTCACGCAGACTGGAGTGCAGTGGCCGGGAGCGGCCACCGCAGCCTTGGCCTGCTGGGCTCCGGCGATTCTTCCGCCTCAGCCTTCCAAGTAGCTGGAACTACAGGCGCGCGCTACCACACCCGGCTAGTTTTTTGATTTATTGTAGAGATGAGGTCTCGCCAAGTTGCCCAGGCGGGTCTCGAACCCTCGGGCTCAGTCAATCCACTCCCCTCAGCCTCCCAAAGCGCGGGATGACAGGCTGAGCCACCGAGCCCGGCTTGACTGTGTTTTGATTGTAACCTATTACACAAGGCCAGGTGTGGAATGTTCCACTGTGGCATCGTGTCAGTGCTCACAACGTTTCGCATTTTGGAGCATTTTTTATTTTAGATTTCAAACTAGGGATGTTCAACTTGTGCATATATTACTAAATTACAATTCAAAATATGAAAACATTGTTGGTAGATATATTACTTTCAGAGCCTCAACTATATCTAATTTTTGGTAACATATAAATTATAGAATTAAAGATTTATCTTTGATCTGATATATGTCAACAGATGAGGTTGAATTGAATTTTGAGGGATTTATAAGGCTGTCCTGGCAGACTATTAAATCTCACCTACAATTCATCTTACACAAACAGAAAAGCAAGAAAATTGCTTTGACAGCAAAATTAGCAAATACATATATAATACTTCTATTTAGCAATTACCTGACTATCAAACTGTATATCTTAATAAAGCTGCCAACTTGGAAAATTTCTCCCTGGTTCATTATGCTCATGTATAAAAACAGCAGATTTATGAATCCGAAAGGTTATTAATGTACCTGTCACATTACAATACACAAGAACCAGTCCCACGGAACTGCTTCCTTCTGCATCAATACGGTAAAGCCCGGAAGGCTTCCCTCTGTGCTTATGGGGTTCACCTGACTGCTCACAGAGACTTAGAGAACTAACAGAATGAGATGGAATGGAATGAATCTGTAAATATGTCTTCATTAAGCATCAAAAGGTTTTCATTTCTGAATTATTAGATAGAATAAAATAGGCTGAAGTTTAAAAAAATATAAATTCATTTTTTTTAACCAAACAAGAATGAGTTTTCCTAGTCAAAATTAATATATATGCTTGAATGTTTGTTAGGTATTGCACCAGTGTTTATTATTTCTTTATATTTTGAACAAAGACATAGTGTATTTGTGTTCAGACATGAAGGCATGCTTACAGTGGAAGTGTGATGCCATCATCCAGTTACAGTCGTTTTTCAATGTCTCGGTATCATATTTTCTCAAGATTCTGAAGCACAGTGTAAAAAATTGGAAAAGGTTTCACAAGGAAGTGTGTGGATACAAATCCTACATGCGATGAAAGCACCAGGCTCTTCTCAAAGTCATAGTAACTGGCCTTCAACATTAAACTCTCTAATTAAAGAACTAAATCAGTCTAGTATTAGCCTATGATAACTGAACATCTGACGTATATTTGTTTAACCTCCCTAAATAATTAGTTATTATCCAACAAACATGTTAAAAATATTTTTTAAATTTTTCTATAACCATACCCTTTGTTCACTTAAAAACAATTTACAAACAAAAAGTAGTTATTTCAAAACATAGAAAAGACCATCAGATGAACAACTCCTTGTCATGAAAACCATTTAAGATGGAGTGGAAGGCTGAGTTAAAACAGAAATGCTTTTAACTCTTTTGCAAATAAAAATCTAAGATAATTAAAATCCAGAACAAAAGAGAAAATATTTAAATAAGATACATCTCCACAGTATTTTAATTTATCCTGAATCATAATTGAATATTTTAATTTGTACAATAAATATTCCACTACGCGCATGATATGGAATTAATATCTGCAGGTGATGGGCCCTGTTAATTTTCAGAACAAGTTTAAACGAAAGCTCAGCAGGGTGGCATCTCCCTTGCAGAGCACTTGATGAGGAGCAGGAGGAAACCATGTGAAGACACAACAGGAAGCTAATGGCTCCTGGGAGAAACTGCATGATTGATGCTGTCATGGTGTTGACCCTCTGGCTAAGAGCCTTGAGATTACACTTCTGTGTCAGCCGATTTTCATATCATCCAAACAGGACTTAATTAATGTCTGGGGAGGACAAAAAAAGTGCAGAGATAAAATCATCCCTCCCAAAAGAGACAAAATGCATTTATGTCATTGTTGGAACTACATTTTATCTTTCCTGAAGACTTATTGGGGGAAAAAAATGCTTTCAAAGATTTAAGGGAAACTCAGAAAGGGGTACAGAAATCTATTTCTCTCATTTTGAGAAATAAGACATTTACTTTTTTTTAGGGGATATTTTTACTGAAACACAAGGGGTTCGATCTAAGTCCTGTTGCTGACTGCACAGAAAGTCCATCACTGGGACAAGAAGCCTTTTTATCTGGGTGGTATTAGTCAAGGAGATTGTCTCAAATTCGTCTGCCTGCCCTACTGAAATCGGGTCTTGTATGGTGGGGCTGGAATGTAGAAAACAGAAACCAGGGAAGGGTAAGGAAGAGGAGATTGTGAATAGGAATTGGGGAGAATTAAGGAAGAGGAGTTGGCAAACAGGTGGATTTTGGCATCTCATTGTCTGCATTGACAGTTGATCTGGTGAATTGCAGTTTCTTGATACCGCAGGCCTGAGGGTCGGTTTCCTGAGAAAGAAACTCAGATAAGACAAATGTAAGTTTTACGCTTTAGGGTCAGGAAGGTCAATTTCTATGTTTATTTTAAAATACAACAAAACAAAACTGTAACTGGTGAGTTGGGCCAGCTTCAGCTCCCCTTTTTATTCATCAGTTCCTCATCGTGGGGAATCTGATCATTGATCTTTCTGACTGCTTCTCACTGAGGAGGGGTGTTGTGGAACAGTGATGAGGCACGAAGACGTGGCACTTACAACTCGGAGTACTTACACACAAGCTAAATGTAAACAGTGTATTGTTTAGGTATGATGGATAGATAATCCGAACTTAAAAAAAAAATAGCAAAAATTATGGAGCAGATCTCCTGGAAGAGATCCAAGAGAACAACCCTAAACAGTATGATTTTCAAAAACCAAAAGTCAAAAAAGGAGGGTTAATATTCCTGTCATAAAGCCAGTCGCCCATGGCTTGCACACGAAGCGTTTCAGCTGCTTTATCTGAGGTTAATAAAGTCTTCCTTCTCAGAGTAAACAGACCTCACAGTGGCTTTTATCCAGTCCACTGGGCTGGCTGCTCTCTTGGGAATAGCATCCCGTGCGTCTGGATCATATATCTCCATTGTAATTGTTCAGGAGTGAGCTGTGGGTCCTTCATCAATCAAAGCATGCTCTACCAATCTGCAGCATTTAAAACCAAAGACTTTGCTCCCAAATTAGTTACTCTCTCAATCCGTTTTAGCAAATATTCCTCAGAAGACTGATAATACCCATCTACAAAGTGGAACGATTCCTTTACACTGCACCCTCTGGCTTCAGTTGTTACTTGGTTTTGCCCCTCCTCCACACCTTGGAAACCGCAGGTCGCAGAAGTGCTTTCTGGGTCTCTGGTGTAATTTTCCCTCTGGTGGGTAGCTTGGAGCCTAATGATCTGAGCTCATACAGACCCATGTCTGAGCTTGGTCTGGGCTCAAGGCCTGTCCCAGTACTTTCTTACTTTCATTTTAGCTATCATGGATAACAAGGACCAAGGGATTGAATATTTCGCCTTTTCCTTATCACCCTGTATTTCCTTATGGATCCAGTGAACCAACATCGCAGGAGTTGAATCCATCTCTGATTTTCACTGGTAACTTTTACTTTTACTGAATGTAGCACAGCTGCAGCTCCATACTAGGGATGACCACATTGCCATTCGTGAATCAGAGGTTAATCTAATAACAGGTGTACCATGGTTTTCTTCTGAAACAATTTTCTCGCTCCGTCTCACATTTTTACCAAGCATTTCTACCATCAATGTTTCAACAAAAATCATCCTGGAGCCAGTTTATTTTCAAAATAAGTTTTGGTCTTATTATAGTTGGCCTGATTATTTGCATAAAGTGCAGTAAGAATTATTGTCCATATAGGTTTTTTCTCAGAAGGAATTTTGTATGCAACCTTTTAAAAGCCTCCAGGCCCAAGATTTGCCACCAGGAGGGGCCCACATCATGAATTCTTCTCCTCTCAAGGTCCTGACACTTCTGAGGCTCATGGGCCTGGCAAGGTGACACTCTTCACTTACCATAGGTCAATAACCTTGAAAAAGAATCACACAGACAAGGCATAAAGCCAGTCTCTCTGATAGACTCCCATTGGCTCTACAAAGTCAATCTCTAACTACCAAAGTTGTCTACTCTCACTTGAAAATATGTCACTCCAGTCAAAGCTCTGGAAAAATAACCAGTGCTTCCAACTGTGTCCTCCTGCAAAAAACAGTCTCCCTCTGAACTTATGCCAACAACCACACTGCTATAAATCAAGAACACTCACAAATAGTCTGAGTTCTGAAGAAATCAGTTAGAGAGGAGGAAAACTGCCTCAAATTTTGTTTATAAGAGTATACTTTACTCAATTGTTAAAGAAAAAAGTTTTCTTGCCTCTGAAAAACAAGACAAAAAGAAATAACCGTGTTTCAAACACACAAAAATTCAGCCTTCTAGTTAATTCAGTCCATGCAATTAACTCCTGTTCAGCTCAGTATTGGGTCAGTAATCCTCATGAACACATCATGAGAGTCTTGGAAGCTTTCTCTCTTGTCTCATGGCACAATCTCCAAAGTTATCAGAAGGCTGTACTCAAGACCTTGCCATTTTTCATGAACTCCCAGAAAGAGGCAGGTTTTAAGTTGCAGCAGATTTTAAGCTGCGTTTTAAGAAGAATAAAAGAATAAAACAGTACTTGTAGATGTTTAGCACTGTCATACTTAAAGACACAAGAAAATGTGGTTATTTCTTTGGTATACAGCAATTTAACAGAATAATAGATTATGTCAATATATTATAATAATTATTATTACTAATAACATATGCTAAGACATATAAGACTTTTAGAAATCTTACACAATTTTGAAACATATATTAATAACACGTATAAATAAAACCTAGAGAAAGTTAAACATCATTTCATATTTGACAATGCTTCCTGTATGATTCTAGCATACCAAACAAACCTAGTATGACTCTTTTGGACTTCAGTGGAACTATTTTTTAAAAAGTTACTTTGAGGTAAAAAAGATTGAACTGGAAATCTTTCTCCTAGAAAGTTTGTCAAATATCCAAGGTAAAACTTTTGATATCACAAAATAGGATCACAGGTCACTATAAAATAGTCATTTATCCATCCAAAATGATAAAGCAAAGACCCCACAAAAGAAAAAATTTTTGCTGTCTGATAGAGAAGAGACTCAGTTTTTCCAACAAGACCCAAGAAAGACAGCAGGAGGCCAACTAAATCTCTCTCCCCTCATTTTCCCCTGAAGTTTACTGAAAAGGTAAGCCATAATCTTTTATTATATAATTACTATTAAAGTTTTCTTCAGAAGACAAAACAAAATTTTACTGTGTCGTGTAGAAGTATAGCATAGTATACCATTAATGTCAAAGCCAATTTCAACAAAACCCTATAAACAAATCTATTCAATTCCGACCACTATGACCACATGGCAAGACTTCCACAAACCCTCCATAAGTCCTCACACTCTTTCCATTAAAGAGCAGATCAATGCTCCAAGAAAATCCTGCCATTCCATCACAGAGGTTCAGATGCTGGCTTTGCATCAGTGTGCTTTTGATATTAATGTTCAATCCATAGAAAGCTGTGAACTAATTTTTATTCCTCAAAATCAGTCAATTACAATTTCACATGCCCACTGCTTCCACAATAGTCTCTGAGCCTAGAGAGCTTGAATAGTTTAAATTTCTGGCCCTGTGTCTTACATAAGCAGCTCATTTTGATCATCTTCTTCTCCAAGGTCTGAAAATGAAGCCTCGACTGTTGTGACTTAGCAGGAGTCAGTGCCCTTTTCAGCCCCGTGAGTCAAAACCGTCTATCTTAACAGCACAAGGATTAGTTAATAGAATTTTACCAAAGATGTTAAAAGGATCAGACCATTTGATCAAAACAGAATCACAGGTTATTGTAAAATAATGGTTATTCATTTAACCAAAGTGATAATCAAAGGATTTTAAAAGAAATACAAAAAGTTACATGAATGTAAAAACTTAAATTCTTCTTAATTTCAGTTTTTAATAAGTGATGAAAAACTCAGTGACAATGATTTCACCAAGATAGAAATTATCTTGATAAAATATAAAATCTATTTCTTAAGCTATTTACGTAAAGCAAAAACAAAACAAAACAAACAAACAAAAAACAAAACCCTCTGCAGTGTGATTGTTTCTTCTTATGAGAAGCCCATTTGGATAACCTGAAAGTCAAACTGATAAAAAGGCTTCTTGAGTAGATCAGACTCAGGAAGACTATATTCAGGCCCATTAGTGAAACAAGAAACTTGAAGACTAATATCTTGACCAAAGGCATATAGATGGCTCTTATTAACAGCATGAGAAGTTTTCCAATTACATGGGACGTTTTAGACACATCAATAAAAACCAAGAGTACAGAATTGAGTTATGCTGGAGGAAAACATTGCTTTTTTAGATAAACATTTCAGAATCAGGCCACGATGGCAGTTAGAACCAGAGAAAAAAGATTAAGGAGAAAGTTACCATCTTAGGGGTTTTCAGGGAGAAAAACTGAAAGCAGCAAGATCCAATAAAGTTGTACTTCTGAGAGATGAACTTGAGGAGTTTCAAAAGAAACATTCTAGAATCAAAATAAAAACCTCTTGTACAAGATCCTTCCTCATACAGAATCATTCTGCTTTCCTTATAACCTTTGTCGCCAAAAATTAATCTTCATATCCATAACTTTTTTTACATCTCTCTCTTGTACTTACTGTTTTCTTTCATCCTTGTTTCATAAATTACCTTTCCAAGTTCATAATTTGAATCAACTTTTAGATAGCTTCTGAATTGTACAAAATTATTATTTTTCTCAATAAAGATATATCTTCTTTGGCACATTTTATATGCATAATTTTAATCTGAATTTTTGTTCTTAGTGACCTTAATTTTTAGTGAAAAACCTAGGAAGCAAGAAATCCTGAACTGTTTATCAGAGATTAGCATTTTGTAGGTGAGAACATTCCACAATTCTTAAGAACTTATTGTCAGGTGCGGTGGTTCATGTCTGTAATCCCAGCACTTTGGGAGGTGGAGGCGAGAGGATTGCCTGAGCTCAGGGGTTCAAGACCAGCCTGAGCAACATGGCAAGACCTCATCTCTACCATAAATCAAAAATTATCTGGGCGTGGTGGCAGGTGCCTATAGTTTCATTACTTGGAAGGCTGAGGTGAAAGGATTGCCTGAGACCAGCGGGTCGAGGCTGCAGTGGCTGTGAGAGTGCACTCCAGTCTGGGTGACAGAGTGAGACTCTGACTCAAAAAAAATAAAAAAAAGAACTTATTTCCTCATTTTTTAAAATTTGAAATGACCCAAACATCTAACAAGCATCCAAAATATTTTTAAGATTATAAATTACAAAAGAAGTTTGCCTACAGCATTTACCCCATTTATATTTCATTCATTATTAGCAGTTTTTCTAGATTGCTTATGAGAACTGAGATACCAGATATTAGACAAAGCTAGTCATTATTTCCTTGTCAACTAGTTTTTATAACCTGTGCATATTAGGAGTTCACTGAAGTAAGAAACTTAAAGTTAAATATATGGGTATTTTTACCAATAAATCAAAAGATTCAGCTGTATTTATTAAACTAGAACCATTAAATAGTCTCATTTATAAAAAAATCACACAAAGATCGTTTTGTTCTTGGCTGGGTTTACAGTCTTATAACATTCTGTGCCAAACCCTGGCACTTTAAAATATCTAACAGAGACAAACATAAAACTCAGACAAAAATGCATTCTGACAATTCCAAAGACATTTCTATCTTTATTTTTGCCAATAATCTTAAAGCTTTTCTTGTCACGTGAACTTGAAAAATGCTTGAACTTATTTAATTAATTTATAAGTCCTCTTTTATTTATAAGCCAATTTGTTACCCTATAGACACAACATAAATATATATACACAAAACACACCTAAACATGTATATACACATATAAACAAAGATCACTCTAGCTATGAGATAGCAATATAAAATCACCAGTTTATGAACATGTTCACCTGGCTAAACTTGGTGAATGAAGGCTGAGAACCAAAGTTTTGTATAAAGCCATTTCCATAAGTAGCTTGCTGTTTAATGGCTAAACCTCCTCAGATTCCAAAAAATATAAGGGTTCTAACAGTACCCCAGAAGAACATCACGTACTAACCTGGCCCAACCATGCTTACAACAGCAGCATAAAAGCCTGAATACATCTATCCTGCTTTTTCATTCAAAAGCAAATGAATCCAATTCTAAGACAGCACTGCAATTTAAAGACTTGTGGAGAAGCCAGACTCCAAAAAATTCTGGGACTAAACAGCGTTAAAAAGTGATATCATTTTCCTTTGCTCCATTGGCTCATTACTATATTTAGGCCAATTTTGAAGAATGCATCCAAGCGGGCTATGTTCTGGGACCAAATTCTGATTTCACATGTATCACCACACATGTAACACACATGTAAACAATTAACAAAATACAACTACTACAACAACTACACCACAACTGTAGTGACCAACAAGCCCCTAAGGTGTCCAAACTAAGATAGTCAGAGTGCTTCCCTCTTTCAGTTGGTTGGGGTTTTTCAATCTTTAAATGGAAAGTCTTTTGAAGTTCCCAACTGAGATAAGCAGATCCTGTTGTCTGGTACCCACAAAAGACATTCATCAACTGATTGTAGAGGCTAAATTCCAGATGCTGTTCTTCCTAGGCAATCAGGAATGTGGCTGGGGACTGGCAATGGTGGTACCAAAGGGGGAGAGAGACCAAAATCCACCTCTAGACAAAAAGGGTCAAGCAGCTGCTAGGAGGGTTCCTGAAACTCTCCTGCCCTGCAGCAGCTGATAACAAGCAGTGCTCTCCTCATTACAGAAACAAAATCTGTTACCAAAACACCAGAGATTCCATCAAGATCCTGTGGCTCATTGCACAGAAAGTCAATCACTGAGAGGAGTATTGCCAGGGAAGGCTTTTTATTCGGATGATATGAGATCTGTTTCCCCATCCCACAGAAGTAAGGGGTTTATAAAGTGGGAGCAGGAATGTAGAAAACAGGAACTAGGGAGAGGTAAGGAAGAGGAGCTGGTAAACAAGAATTAGGGAAGGGTAAAGAAGAGGAGTTGGCAATCAGGTGGAGTTGGGATCTCATTGTCTGGATGTGGTGATCTTTTGAGTTTCAGTTTCTTGATACTATAGGCCAGAAGGTTAGTCTCCTGAGAAAGGGATTCAGATAAGACAAATGTAAGTTTTAGGCTTTAAGGCCAGAAAGGTCAATTTTTATATTTATTTAAAAAAAGGTGTAACCATCACTTCTATGAGGAAGTTGGTCTGATTTCAGTGCAAGTGCAGATTTCTTACAAGTATATCTTGTGTAGTGGTGAAGTTTAGACTTTCAGTGTACCTATCAACCAAATAACAAACATTGTACCCAACAAGTAATTTTTCACCCTCACCTCCCTTCTACCCTTGAACCTTTTGTAGTCTACAATGTCTATTATTCCACTCTATGTCATATGTACCCATTGTTTAGCTCCCATTTATAAATGAGTACATGCAGTATTTGACTTTCTGTTTCTGAGTTCAAATAATAAAATATTTAAATGTTTCTTTGCATGAAGGAAAATTATAACAGTAGTCAATTATTTGGGTAAATATGTCCAAGTGCCTGATAAAACGTATTACAGAGGAGAAATTGTACCAAATCAAGATTTTTGCTATTATTGTATCAGTGGAAATATACACAGTATGGATAGATTTTCTACCATGCATTAATGTCACTCATGTATATATTTCTATATGTTCCTAAGTGCATAAAAATCTGGAAGAAAGCACACAAATGGATAGCAATGGTTATATTTTGTGTGGGGGCTTGAATCTGATAGGGAACAAGAATTAAAGGATGATGCAGGGGACTTTTGCTTTGCATGTATTGCTTGAACTCTTAAATGGTAACACATATGCATTAATTACATAATAAGAATCTTTTTTTAAAGAACTCATACCTATCACTCACCCCCACCAAACAAAAAAAATCAGGCTCAGCTTATAACTAGGTATGTCATTTGGCCAATGGCCCATTGTGCTAGGTTTGGCAAAATTTTACCACCTTTTGGTTCATGTGTGTGAGAACTACAATGGAGTCACTCAATTATTAGATTAAATGGTGAGCCACAACTGAAAAGGCTTTTTTAAACTTGATCTTGTTTTTTCCCTTCATGGTTGCTTGAAATTCTGTTTTGGTTAAAGTTAGTGAATCCTAAAGTTAATGATCATAACACATTTTGGTTAAAGTTAATGAGTGTGACAGTTCATCAATTATCATATGAGGCTGAGAAACACGAAGGATACAAAGAGGTGAGAGGTGTTGTCCTGGCACCAGGTTTGAGACCTGCTCAAGCCATCGTGCCTCCGGCTTGAAAAACAACCGAGCTCCCCATAAAGTATGGAGCAGCTTCAGTCAAGAAACCTTTCTGCACACAAAATCTTACTCGGCGTTTCAGTCCTTAAAAGAGTTGGCAGGGACTTTCCCTGGGCAAAGAGGTGAACCCCTGTGGATTGACACCTCCTTGCCTTGCCAGGAAGCTGGAGGCTCCTACATGCAACCGCCAGGGCCAGGGCATAGATCTCCATCCCAGCCCAGTGTCAGGCTCCCTGAGATCCGTTAACACACGTGCCACGTGCAGTTTTAATAATCCACTCCCTGCCTTCCTCTCCTTGTTTCTGTGAAGATCACATGAAATAATGTACATGGGCGGGCTCTCAAAAGTGTACAGAATAACCTCAGTGGAGGGACTGAGGGTAACGAAACTGCTGACTTTACATCTAACTCCTTCACGAATGTCTGAAAACAATGCTAAGGGAGAAATTGCTCAGAGGTAGTGAGATAGGAGTTCAGCAGGACTAGTTTTCTAGGATAAACAAGGCTAACTTTTCAAGACTGGTGGATGAGACAGTTTCTCTAGATAGGTGGATGGCCTGGTTTTCTGAGCTCCTACAGAGAAAAACAGGATGGGACTGAGAACAGGCTAGAGTCAGCTAGAACCAAGATGGCAACTAATTTGCTGACTACTCGACCTTTCCCCTCATTATACACTCATTATAATATGTTAACAAGCTAAATGACAAACTTTCCTGCACCCTAACAGTCCTGACTCTGCCATTTACAGTAAAAAACTGAGTGGAACCCTAGTTCTTAGAAATCTCTGCCCCTTTCCCAGGAAACCCATTAGTCTACCCCCTGTTTAGCTTGTAATCAAGAGATAACTATAAAAACGAAACCTCAGCGATACATGGCTGCTTTTCTTCCTAAAGACCAGCCCAGGCTGCTCTGCCTGTGGAGTAACCTGTTTTCATTTCAACAAACTTACTTTCATTTTCCAACTGAAACCTCAGTGATATAAGGGGGCTACTTTGTCTACAGTTTAGCCTTCTTTCTCTTCCTCGTTCCTTTTAATAAACTTACTTTTGCTCTACTTTGTTGGCTCACTCTTCAGTTCTTTCCTCCAAAGCCAAGAACCCACTTAGCCTCTTGGTTGGACCCCAATTTTGGGGTACCCCATCTTGTGTCACTGGCAGGAGTGAGCCACAAAAGACAAAAGTTTAGACAGAGAAAAAGTTAGCAAACCATGGACATTTCAGGAGCTCTGCCAGTTGATTCTAGTTAACAAATTAGAGATCAATAAAATGGCACAGACTTTAAAACATGCAAAGGGGGCCAGGCTCGGTGGCTCAGACTAATCCCAGCACTTTGGGAGGCCAAGGTGAGTGGATTGCCTGAGCCTGCGGGTTCAAGACCAACCTGGGCAACTTGGTGAGACCTCGTCTCTACAATAAATAAAATATTAGCTGGGCATGGTAGTGCATTCCTTTGGTTCTGGCTACTTGGAAGGCTGAGGTGGAAGGATGTTGGGAGCCAGGCTTGGAGGCCCACCTGATTGACAAAGTCCAGGTGTGCCGAGGACCCCTGGCTGCAAAGCGAGTCCAGGCAGCTGAGGCCCTTCTGTCTTCCGCCTTTGCTGTTTGATACGGCTGAAGAATTCTGTGTAGTCGTGGAAGAAGAAAATAGTATGGCTATGCAAAGTACTCACAGCTACCAAGGATGTCATTGTTCATTTTTCTATTTCCCACCATGCCGTTTGGCCTTTTCTAACATATGCAATGGTTAAATTCTGAAGCACATCAAGAATGCTTTCTTTCACTTGGTTATAAGTTACCAGATATTGTTTGAGTAAAAATGATATAAGTGTATTCTCCTCTTATTTAATTTAGAATTATGTAGTTTAGTGTGTAGACATAAGGTTTTTTAGAAGCACAAGTTTATAGTAAATTCATTATGAGTTCACTATAAGTTCTAACACTTATCCAGGAGTTATGTAGGTGATTTATAAACCTGTTTTCACAGATTTAGGATGAAGATTAATTGTTAAGGTTTTTACTTAATTCAATAGTTAAAATTCTAAGTTAACGTTTATAGAGTGGGCTTTCACTGAATTCATAATATACTAATTGGATACTTTTATGACAAATTAACTAAAGACAGAAAGCAACCTTGGGAGCCTGGGAAACATCACTAAAAGCTTCTTTTGAGTTTTCTTTAGAAATAAACACTGCAGGATAAGAGAAAAGTAATAAAGACACCTGGACAAGAGAGGTGATTACGAAGCTTTGAAGGTCATAGAAGCCCCAGAAAGAAAACCCCTGATACATAGAGAAATGTGCACTTGGGAACTTTCTTGAGACATTTCAAGGACTGTAATTCGGGGCTTTGGACTAAAACTATCA
>CAUYQG010099027.1:0-20518 GCA_963574415.1 Tarsius wallacei
TCAGAACAAAAGGCTCATTTTCCAAAAGCAAAGAAACTGGGATCCCTGCAACATAAATTAAAACAGAAACTGCAATTAGAATGACCAGTTTACCCTTGGAGAACCTGAGGCTCAGAGAGGTTAAGCAAATTCCTCAAGCCACACTACTAATCTGACCATTTGTTCATACATGCAAGGGGATGAAGTGTTGAACAAACACCAGATAAGATCCTTGCTTTTACAGTCTAGTACAGGGGTCAGCAAACTTTTTTGATAAAGGGCCAGAGAGTAAATGTTTAGACTGTGTGGGCTATAGGGTGTCTGTTGCAGCAACTTACCTCTACTTTTGTAGAGTGAAAGTAGCCACAGACCATACATACATGAATGGTGTGGCTGTGTTCCAGCAAAACTTTATTTACCAACACAGATGATGGGTTGAATTTTACTTGCAGACTGTATTTTGTCAGCCCCTGGGTCGGTAGAAAAAGGACTCGATGAAATAATCACACAGTTACATGGAAAGTTAGTGACTCAGAGGAGAGATATGTGACTCCGGGAACACAAAAAATAGGAGAGCCTGGGAGTCTGAGAAGGTGCCCATAAAATGGGTCATTTTAAGTGAAGTCTAAAGATGAGAAGTCATAAATTAGGCAGAGGGGAGGCACAGGAAGGAAAAAGTGTTCCAAACTGACACAATAACTGATGCAAAGGCCCTGTGGCAGAAGGGACTAAGGCTCTTTTCAGGTACTGAAGTAAGGTTTGGAGTGCAAGAGGGAGGGCAGGAGAGGCCAGGTCAATAAAAGGAGGCAGCCTTCGTCCAAGAACTGTGGGAAACCATTTTCTTCTACCATGATTGGATTTTTGTTATAAAGTGCTCTCTCTGGTTCCTAGCTGAGGATCTCACTGTCAGAAACCAGAGGCAAAGAGGGACACCCCTGAGCACTTGTTGCACCCAGAGTCCTTCCCCAGAGCCCTTTGCTGATGTGCAGCTCAGCACCCTTCCCCTACTAACCCTTGATTTTTGTTCACTGTTCTAACAAACCTCCCCCTTTCTTCACTTACAAACGGAGATTCCTATTGCATTATACATTTGTGGCCATGGCTCCAACCCATTCCATTTTTCTCACCTTTCTTCTTTCCCTCCCCGGCTCGATCCCCCACTAACTTCGTAAAACTTGCAAGTTAAATTTTTCAAAGACTGTTTCTGACAAAGCAGTGGGAATTAGATTTGGTGAGGCCCTTCATAAAAAATTGAAGACATGCTATATTAACATACATTGATTTATTCATAGTGTTTCATTACAAGTAAGTGAGGATCCTGTAATACCAGGAAAGGTTAGGAGAGCAGAGGAGCGCGGTATATTACATTGACAGCTCGGTGGAAATTGAGTTGCTTTTGGATTGAATTTGGAGTGTAGGAAAGGAATTGGCTAGTAAATAAGGCATGAGTTTTACCTCCCAGTGTCTGTATATCAATGTAGTTGCCACCAGCCTGGGCAGGGGGACAGAGACAGAATTTTGAAAGAATGCAAGGGCACGTACCCTTCATGGGTGCGCTGGTGTTAGGTGCCACAGGCGGAACTCTCTGAGCCTCTCCTGTCTTCTGCTGCCAGGGAAAACCAGAATCTAAATGCACACTGAAAGCTGCACTTGCCCCAAGTTGCTTGCCTCTCTCAGTCGCTCTGGGCTTTGCTTTGTCCAAGCCTTTTCCTACCCCAGGCCTTTGCCAGGCAATTCCCTCTGCCTGGAACCTTGAACGACCTTTCCTCTCCTCAGACTCCAGATCATCCTCCAGGTCTTAGTCCCACTCTCTGCTGAAATGCCTCCCTGGTTGCCTTGTCTCACTTTGGCCATTCTCAGGAACAGACCCTGAGACAAGGATTTTAATATGAGCAGATTGCTGAGAAGCTCAAGAAACATTCAAGGGTTAGGGAATTGGGAAGAGAAAGGAAAGTAGTCAATGATCAGTGTGTCCTCAAGCCAGCTACCATTAGAGGCAAGTGGAGCTGAATCCTTCAGGGAAACTGGAATACTGTGGGGGTGCCAAGGGGGAGGAGCCTGAAGAATTTATGGATGACTCCCATTGGCCACTAGAGGTGCTAATTATCCAGCTCTCCCAGCGATCGCCCGCTCTCCCAGCGAGCGCCCATGGAGAAAGCCCACAAGCACAGAGAACAGATGTCTGCAGTGTTTGCCTCTTGGAAGGGCTAGGGTGGGCAGAGCTGACTGGAGGAAATGCTGTGGACAGGTCCACCAGAGCAACCTAAGCTACCAGGCACCTGAATGATGGATGTGCACACACAGACTCTGCTTGCAAAAAACCCAAAGCCTTCTGCTCCCTGCATTTCTCCTTCTGGGCTCACTCAGGTCCCAGCAAAGTCTGACTTTTTTGAGCCTCTAGAATGCGACATCAATTGCTACGTGGCTGCTGCTTAATACAGGAGAGAGAAATCACCTCTTTCTCCAAAACATTTAGTGCCACTGTTAGAAAATTGTTAATTGCTTATTTTTGAAGTAAAGTTGGTATGTTTCCTTTTCTGCCTGGGATTGGCCATCCTATAAGTATGGGACATACTGTTTGTTTGAGTTGAAGTCTCACTCTGGTGCCCAGGCTGGAGTGCAGTCCCACACTCATGACTACCACAGCCTCAAACTACTACACTACAGGTGCATATCACCCCGCCCAGCTAATTTTTTGATTTATTGTAGAGACGAGGTCTTGCCAAGTTGCCCATGCTGGTCTCAAACCCCTGGACTCAGGCAATCCTCTTGTCTCCCCACCTCCCAAAGGGCTGAGATTACAGGCATGAGCCACCATGCCTGGCATATGGGACATTCTTGATGGCAGACAAAGTGATGTCAGCTGTCTGTATAACTGACTTACCTCTCTCAAGAATAGAAGCCACCTGAGGGTGGGGCCCAGCTTGTATTCCTTTGGGGGTCCCCGGCAGCACAGGGTGCAGGACCCAGAACACAGGAGTATGCGAGAAGCACTGTGAAGGAGCAAATAAGTAGATGGGCGATGTATTCTTTACCTGTATCTCCAGGCCAGGCAGTGTAGTGTAGAATACAGAGCACAGGTTTTGGAGTCAGGCAGACCTGGGTTTAATCCAATGTTGGTGATAGATTTTTAAAATAAGCGTGAGAATGCATGATTTATAACTACACATGACAACATGGATGATCTCACAGACATAATGTTGAGAGAAAGAAGCCAGACACAAAAGAGCTCATGCCATAGGGTTTTATTTATATAACATTCAAAAACTGGCAAAATTAGTCTATAGTGTTAGAAGTCAGATGGAGGTCATGCTTGCAGGGGATAGGCAGGTAGAATTGGTAGGGAGCATGAGGGGAAAGTCTTAGGACTGGTAATGGTTTGGTTCTTGATTATATGACTATGTCCAGGTTGCAAAAATTCATCAAGATATGTGCTTTGATATATGTATATTATTTTATATCTTATTATACCCTTTAAATGAAATAAACTAGATAAGATAAAGAAACAAAAAAAAAATCTGTGTTTGCTACTTAACAACTGTGTAATTTTGAGATGTGAGATATGACACTCAAAGTGTGATTCATGTGGCCAGTGCAGGGCTAACAACTGTTAGTTATTTTCACTGCAGGGTGAGTGCAGAAATTGAGAGTGAGCACTTTAAAACTTTTCTGGCACCTTAACATTGCTGTGACACCCTAGTGTGTGATCCATGAAGAGTAGACATGAATTATTCCACAGAGTGTAGACCAGTTTGATTATTGCCAGATTCATATAAATCACATGAGGTGTGGTCTTCAAATGACTATTGGTCTGCAGGGGATTCAAAAATACCATAGATAATCTCTCTGCATATGTAGTTTGAAGAGCACTGATTTCATGCAAGCTGATTCCAGTTGAGCCTGAGTTTCTCCATTATTAAAATGATAATAACTATCTTAAGGCCCCCAAGGTTTTGAGAAAGACAACTAAGATACATGAGAAAGCACCAGTCAGCAAGTGCTATCTGTCCAGATTATAGAACCCAGGATCTGTGTTTTAAACAAGCCTTCTAAATAGTTCTTATCAGGATACTATACCTGGACACTGCCCTACAGCTGTCTAGCATAGGGACCATCAGCCACATGGGTGGCTATTGCCCTTGTGAGATGTGGCTAGTCCAAATTAAGATGTGCTGTGATGGTAAAACACAAGCATATCAGATTTCTGAGACTTAATATGAACAATAGAATGTAAACTACCACATTCAATTATTTATGTTGATTACAGATTGAAATTATAATATTTTGCATGCGTGGGGCTCAATAAGATATGTTATTAAAATTAATTTTATTTTCTTTTTTAGTTCCCTTAATGTGATTACCAGAACATTTAAAATTACATCTGTGGCTCACCTTCTATTTCTATTGGACAGCACTGTTTTAGTGTGTTAGCAGGGGTTGTTGAAAGGCCAGATCATCTGTAATGTGGACGGTGATAGACAGCTAAGCAGCACCTGCTGGCCAGGTTCACACGCCCTGTCCTCTCCTCCCCTGATGTTCCTCCAAATAAGCTCCGTCCAGCTTCCTGAGTGAGGTGTTTGTTTGCTGGCTTGTCATACAGATCAACTACAAGGCTGTTGGCTCACTGGACCCGAGTGCCGACCTCTCCAGCCAGAGGGGGAAAGTGTTCAAGCTCCGGAATGAAACCCACCACCTCTTTGTGGGTCTGTACCCAGGGACCACCTACTCCTTCACCATCAAGGCCAGCACAGCAAAGGGCTTTGGGCCCCCTGTTACCACTCGGATCGCCACCAAAATTTCAGGTATCTCTTTTAGAACAGAAAAAGGAAGAAAGTCTGTTTTATCCCCCACTTTCCTTTTTTTTTTTTTTTTAAGTGAAAAGGGTCAGAGCTAACTGTCAACTTGTGTTATTGGAATAATTAGAATGCTGCAGCCCCTAGTGTGTTACATTGTAGTCTCATGAAGAAAACTTACATGATGGACTTTCTAAAGTGTAAAAAAAAATATTAATTATGTGGCAAGTCATCACATAATTTGCCCACAGGGTTGCATTAAGTTGTATGTGTGTGTATGTGTGTACTGCATACAAATTGGCTTTTAGAAATTTATTTTCAAGAATATTCTTTTTGCCAGTGCAAGACAGCACAAGTTCTCATGAAATGTCTGATGAATGAATGGAGAATGGATGAATGACTGTTACAGAGCCACTGTGGTCTAAGATTACAGACTTCTATCAGGAGTAGGGCCCCTCCACCACTAAACAGCATTAAGGCAGAATTATCTCAGAACCTGTTTTACAACTTTCATTTTGCAGAATATCTACACAATTCTAACCTGCATACACACACTTTTGCACATAGTTTTGCAAAAAAACATGTTTTTTGTAGCTTAATGTTTTCACTTATCCTTATCCCATAAGCGTTTCACATGTTGCTACATTGCTTTCATTATAATGTTCTGTCAAGTGGATGGACGTAATTTAATTAACCATTCCCTTGTGGTTGAGTATATTTGGTACTTCCATGTTTTTATGAAATAACGCTTCAATAAACATGCTACAAAATAAAGTTTAATTTGTTGATTTGGATTATAACTTTAGGATTAAATGCAGAAATTGAAAAACTGAATTAAAAGGGATGAGGTTTTTAATGGCTCCTACTACAAATGGCTAAATTACCTTCCCGGTGGATCAGATTTTGCTGCACTCCTATCAGCTGGGTGTGGGGTGAGAGGGCCTCATGGAAAAAAAATAGGTAGAGGGAACTAGTTTGTCCTTGCTATAATTTGCATTTTAAATATGTTTAACAAGGTTAACTCTGCTTTCACATCTCTGTTAGTACTTCTGTTTTCTGCATGTGTCTGCTTATTTCTTGCGGGACTTGTTGATTCACACAGGTTCCTGGCCCCATCATTGCCACCCTTCCCTAGAGTACTGCACCTTTAAGGAACTTACTGCTGGTAGGTTGGGAGTTAGGGTATCCTCTGCTGAAGGCCTGGGAGGCTTCTCATCCAGTCCCTTTCCCCAACGTCCCTCTATTCATCCCATGTCTTCAAGGAGAAATAGTGAGCGGGTTTGGAACCTGTGCCAAGCTCACTTGCACTCTCTGTTCTCTGCCTAGCTCCATCGATGCCTGAGTATGACACAGACACCCCGCTGAATGAGACAGACACGACCATCACAGTGATGTTGAAGCCCGCTCAGTCCCGGGGAGCCCCTGTCAGGTGAGAAGAGTTCTTCACTTGGAGTTTGCACGTTTCCTTCTCTGTGCCTTATACATTGCCAGTTGAATCGTGTGACTTTCCTGAGGGCAAGACTGGCCAGGAGCAAGACTTTCTGGAAGGAAGAATGTCATAGGTCCCAAGCCCTCTTCAGAGGAGACCTCTGAGCCAGGATCCTCTCACCCCACAGTGGAATATTCAGAAGGAATATGTTGATAGGGACCTAGGAGAGAACTTTCTGGAACACATTTGTGGTAAACTTAGTGGGTTTGGGGGCCTGGAACACAGTCTTCTGGCAAGATTTCCTTTCCGCGTGTGACTACCAGTAACAGAGAGATTTACTGAATTCTGAAAACAGCCTTCTCAGAGATTACAAATGGGACAAGACCTGGGGGTAGATCCAGTTTAAGGCTGTAGAGTGCTAGAGTCCCACAGGAGCACTTGCTGTCAAGGTGATGCTGTTGCTTTTAACAAGAGGTGGTTGGACATCAGAAACACACTGATGGCCAGGCAAGCAAAAGCATCTCAGTAGCTAAGCTGACCAATGTAATTTCATGGATATTAGGAAGGTGGGCATCTCTTTTAAGTAAGCTACACTTTGCACAAGGGCAGCAATGGTGACTACTCGTTTTGCTCAGAACTCTGGAAAGCAGGACTACAGTCCCTTGAAATGAAGCAGAGCATTGGGTGGAACCACTTTCAAGTAGGCTAAGATCAGTTCAACAAGCTTATGCTGAGTACCTTATACACTAAGAAGAGGGTGGGCACAGCAGCTAAAAATGGTTCACTCATTCAACAAGCATTTTTTATTAAGAATCCACCCTGCTCAGTTTCTATTTAAGTGCTTGGACATGGCTGTGATCTAGCCATGGATAAGTCCTGTCTCAAAGAAAGTCAAACTTGGCTGGAATCGGTGGCTCAGCCTGTAATCCCAGTGCTTTGGGAGGCCGAGGTGAATGAATTGCCTGAGTCTGCGGGTTCAAGACCAGCCCAGGCAACTTGGTGAGATCTCATCTCTACAATAAATCAAAAATTAGCCGGGCATGGTAGCACACACCTGTCAGGTCAATGCTGGGGTGGCCATGAGCATGCCACTGCACTCCAGTCTGAGCAACAGAGTGATACTCCTAACTCAAAAAGAAAAGAAAAGAAAAACCTCTAGTTTGGGAGACAGAAGCACACATACACAATTACAGTACAGCATGTCTTCATAGAGATATGCATAGGTCATTATGAGGGATCTGGGGAGAGAATTTCCAATAGAGGTGACACCAAGCTATATCTTAACTTATGTATAAGATTTTGTCAAGGTTTCAGGAGTAGCCAGTGTGAACCAAGGCGTGGAGGAGAGAGTCAGCTGGCTGTAGCAGGGAACAACCATGCTGGGTTGTTTACTTTAACAAAAGTTCAAGGCCAGAGTGGTAGAATGAGAGCAAGGGCATGTGTGAGAAGCTCAGGCCTATCTGGGGAGCCACTAGATAGTTGCATGCAGCTTCACTCTTTGTGTCACTGGAGGGCAGGACACCAGCTGAGAAGGAAGCTTTTGAGATAGTCTAAGTCATCATTGTCATCCTGGATCCAACTTCATCCAGAAATTAAAGACAATGGAGCAGATAGAACCAACCACTAACAATTTAGAAGTGCCTGTGTAGTCTGAAGACTTTGGACAATGCTTCCCCTGAGACAGGTGACTCTTTAGGCCTTGCAACAGGTATGGCTAATATTTGTGGGCATCTGACCATAGAGCTTTCATCTTACTTCTACACGTTGGTTGTTCTAGGACTATCCTACCTGTGATAAATCAAAGCAGCCCATGACTCAAATCAAGTCATTAGTGCCCTGCTTTTCTTCCAGTTACTCTGATGTTATTTTCTCCATACACTGTGAGATTGTATCCTCATTTTCAGATGAAGATGAAGAAACTGAGGTACAGAAATGTCCAAGGGCACACAGATAGTAGGAAGGAAAGCTGAGTTTTAATGTATTGGGTTGATGCAGAATTTCATGGTGTTTTTCGCTTGCCCATGGAGTGCAAATGTCCCACAGTGGTTGTTTGGCCACATTTCATCACATTTGCCAAGTCTCAGGTTGACTGATGTGGATCATTATGGATTAAAGCGTTTAAATGGTCTTCATCAAAACCCGATGATTTTCCTGAACGTGGAGAACCACTCGGGTCAAAGTGGCCATCTTTGAAATGACAAAACCATTTTCTTGCCATGCTTTCCCTGACGGCATTCTCCCCATACACAGCACAAATGTTTTGAGTCACCTCTGCTGCCTTTCTCCTCTGTTAATTCCACACAGAAGAATATGTCAGGTGTGCTCATTTTTTTCCACTGGACACTCCATCTTCTTTAGCCCACAAATAGCACTTTCCTCAAATCTGCAAAATTCAAGGCATATTCACAAGCACAGTGTTGTCACTCCAATGGCAAATGATAAACAAACTCCCAATACTGCAGTGTTGCCATGCCAGAGACCGACGCTATGAACTTATGCATCAACCTAATAGGTCCCCCAGTGTCAAATCATGTGTTCCATTTTTACCACCAATGCCTTACTCTCTTTCACAATGCTCTCCTCTTCCATACAGCAGCAATGGTCACTGTTTCAAAATCTTAGAACCCTTTCCAGATGGCAAAAGTGCAGCCCAGAGAAGAAAAGCCGCTTGCCCCAGGTTGCACAGCAGGTTAGCAGCTGACCCAGAGCACAGCCTAGATCTGACCCAAAGTCTGTGACCTTTTAATAGTGGATGCAAATATCCAAGCCTATAAAACTATCAACAAGGGATTCAGCTGGTATCCCATTGTGTGGTCTTTCGGTGTGTTTGGATTTAGTCGAGCTCCCCAATTTTCTGGCTGCAAGTGCAATCATGGAAATAATGTGAATTTGGTGACAGTGAGACTGGATTTAGATCCTGTTGTAACACTGTTGTGTGACATTGGACGAGATGTTTAATTTTTCTCTCTGAGACTCAGTTATCCTTATCAGTAAAAAAAAAAAAAAAAAAAAAAAAATGGACAGTAGGTATATCACAGGGGCTGAACAAAACGTGGAAGTACCCAGAGCAAGGCATGCCTGACGCCTAGGCTTGCCTGACCCCAGAGACAGAGACAAAGCTTCTTCACTCCCAGCAAAGGGATTGTCTGAGCAGCCCAAACTAAAATGAATAGAAAATATTTTTTAGTTCCCACAAGCAGAAGCCCTTACCCTTTCCCTCTGAGTCTGCATACTCTTAGTTTACACATCTGTTTAACAATTTCATGCATCCTAAGACTTCAATAAGTTATGAGAAAGAAGAAGGGAATGAAGGCGTCCCAGCAGCAGTGAGAAGGGACTGGGAGAGAGGGAGAAAAGGAGTAGGGTAGCTCTACAAAACAGACACAGGGATTCAAAAATCAAGTCACTCTACATGCTGCAACCCTTCACAGCCATAGGTGTTCATTGCTTGGTCCTGGCTCACCCCCCCAAAATGTGGGCCTTCAACTCAAAGAGCCTGCTAGCTTCCATTTCGTGAATAAGCACTTGCTGTGTGTCTGGCACTGTATATAATGCTACCTATAGTCTTACAACATTGTGATGATTGTCTCCTCATTTTGCAGAGAAGTGAAACTAAGTGAGTTGACCCAGGCCACAAAGCAAGCAAGTTGTGTGGGCAAAATTTAAATTTAGTTCAGATGACCCTAAGCAACACTCATTGTACTATACCATATCATCTCTTTAGGAGAAAGGTGTGCATGATATATTCTGGTGACATTTCCACCCAAAAAATTAAAATAAAAGAAATGTCACTGCTCAAAGGGGAAATGGTTGGTGTCTGGAAATGTCTGGCTGGTTTTCTTACTAAGGCTCCGGATCACTGAAGGTGTGAGTATGCTCAGTTTCTGGAATTTTCTTTAGCCTGTCACTTGGACATTTGACAAGAAGTGAAAAAGTCTAACCAATGCCACCCAGCAAGACTTTTAGGATAACTGCAATGACAGAGGTGAAGATATCAAAATAGAAATCAGTTGTCTTGACTTTTATTCACCTTGAACTCTATCAGGGTGTGCATACAGGAGACAGTTGACCATTTGGTCATCTAACAAATATGTACTGAGCACTTGCTGTGTCTGAGGAAGTGAATTGAGCAATGGGGATATAACAGGAAACAAGACAGACAAACCCCTGCCCTCCTGAAGTTTATCATCCAGTAAGTGTGAATGGGGCAGGGAGGTGAGTCATTAAGCAAACAACCGAGCATTATCATAAAACTGGCAAAGCAAATAAGGGTTACTGAACCAAGCTGAGTCTGTTTACCTGTGTGCAACAGAAAGCCAAACACCAAAGCACCAGGCTTTTGTAGAGAAAAGAGTGTATTGCTAGGCTGCCAAGCAATAAGATAGGTATCTGGCTCAGATTTGTCTTTCTGAGCTGGGGATTGGGACAGGTTTCATGGACAGAACGTAATGAGAAATGATCTGATTGGATTTTGCAACGAGGTAATGCCAGGGCTTGATCTCATTGAATCATGGATCATGTTGTGTGATGCCCACTTCTTAATTGGGTCCCTATCCCTTGGTGTGAGCACTTACATTCCACCCGTGGTTGCATGCTTGGTTCATCTGGGCATACTCAGGCTACATAACTTGCAACCTGGAGGCATTAGCTTGTTCTGCAGTTATATGAGATGATATGAAGCTTCTAGGTGCACTGATTGTATTGATAGAGAGATAAACTAGCTGGAGAGATCAGCACCACCCAGGAAAGCGGACCAATGTGCAGTCCTACAGGATGGGGAGGAGCAAACTTGTGAGAAAACAACATGGATGCTCCATGGCCCCCGTATTTAAAGAGCTCACTAGATGCACTGGGACAAGGATGCTTTGAATCATAGTTGACAGTTTCCTGAATTAGAATTTACAGTTGCTATTTCCTTACTTCCATTGTCTCAAGCAGATCCATACTTACCTGGTAAGTAAGCTGATTGGGAAATACTTTCTCCATTTCAGAGGGGAAAGTGAAGTCTAAGATGTTAAATGACTGGCTCATGATCATGAGACTTGTTATAGGTAAAGCAGTACATAGACCTTGTCTCCTGTTCCCCAGGAACTTCTGGGTTCCCTTGCCCGGCATGTCAAGTGATGCCCAGGTGGTCCATTTACTGGGGATATTACTAGGGGATGAGGGGTGAGAGAGATGACTTCTCATGGGTCCTCCAACTCTGCCTTGTGTGGGCCCAGCCCATAACTTGTGAGCTCCTGCGGATCTCTGAGTGGAGCTGCTTGTGCGCAAACAGATTCATACCTGAACTTTGGCCTTCAGACCCCACCAGGTAGGCTGCTTTTCCTCCTTCTGTCAGTGATGCTTTGACGAGGCTGAGCCAGATCAGCTCCTGCTCTGCCTCTTGCTGCTCCTCCGAGCCCAGTGTGTCTGACTCCCATCTGGCAGAACTGAGAGTGCAGGGAGGCAAGGAGGTGCAGCAGGGAGAATTGTTGTCGTGTGGGGCTCCCGCACCCACATCCTTCCAGCCAAACCACCTCAGCAGCTTGGCCTATTTTCTAATACTCCGCGATGGAGATTTATTGCTTTTGCATTGCTTTCCTCAGGCCTTCAAAGATTTATTGGTTTTTAAGTGACAGAATCCCAGAATTGCTTAAAAGATCAATCAAATAGTGACTAGAATCTAATATTCAACTGCGACTCGAACACACTGAGCCTTCTTCCCCCACGCCCCACCTGTCATGCTGATGTATCTGTAGTAACCTTCAATAGGAAAGTAACTTGGCCATGAATTAATCACCCATAATGCAGTCCCTGAAATGAGGCTGGGGGCAGAGCCCCAGATTCTGTAGCAGACCCTCCCCTGAACCCTGAACCCTACAGGCTGCCTTGGAGATGTCCTTTGTGCCCCCTTCCCTCTCTCTCCCATCCAATCCATCACTGAGTCTTGTCTTCTGGTCTTCAGAATCAGCCTGGGCTGAGCTCCCCTTCTCCTCCCGCAGTGCCACTCTCCAGTCCCACCCCCCTGGACCTGCACCTGCTGGAGTAAACTCTCTGGTGTGCCTGCCACTGCTTCTCTTTCTTCAACCCACCCCCCACCGAACTGCTAGAGTGGTCCTTTGGAAGCACAAATTGGATCAAGTTAACTGTCCTGCTTAGAAATCTTAAATGGGTAACTGGTTTCCTATTGCATTCGGTTCAAGCTTCTTAGCATGGAATTCAAGGCTCATCAGAATCTGGCTTAACCTTATTACCAGTTTCATTTAATTTCCCTCTGCCTCTGTGCTGGTTTTACTCAACAGTGACCTGTGTAGTTCTTTCATGGTTCTTTTCTGAGCATTTAATTATGTTATGCATTTGTTTGTTTTTCCTTTGGTTTAATGTTTTACATGTTCCTCAATAGCTGTGAGCTCCAAGAAATCTGAGGGCTTGACACTCCTGGATTCTCTTTACGTGCAATGGTGTCTGGCATTGAGTAGGTGCTCAAAAATAAATAAATAAATAAAGTAACTAGTTTTAAAGTATGTAATTAGTTCAGAAAATCTGTTTTGCCCACCTGGTAGCTACCAGGTGCTGGGACAGTGGAGATGTACCTTACAGACCCTGCCTTCAGCTACTGAGTATTCTGTAACAGAGCACTGTCTCTTATAACTTTCTGCCATAGTAGAAATGCCTTTTTTTTTTTTTGAGTTGGAGTCTCACTCTGTCGCCCAGACTGGAGTGCAGTGGCCGCTCCCGGTCACTGCAGCCTCGACCTGCTGGGCTCCGGCGATCCTTCTGCCTCAGCCTTCCGAGTAGCTGGAACTACAGGCGCGCGCTACCACGCCCGGCTAATTTTTTGATTTATTGTAGAGATGAGGTCTTGCTTGCCCAGACGGGTCTCGAACCTGCGGGCTCAGGCAATCCACTCACCTCAGCCTCCCAAAGGCGCGGGATTACAGGCTGAGCCACCGAGCCCGGCGATGTTTGGTAATATTTTTGAAAAATTGATTTTTGTTAGCTCACTCCTGTAACCCCAGCACTTTGGGAGGCAGAGGCAAGAGGATGACCTGAGCTCAGGGGTTCGAGACCAATCTGGGCAACTTGGCGAGACCTCATCTCTACAATAAATTAAAAAATTAGCCAGGCGTGGTGGCTCATGCCTGTGGTTCCAGGTACTTGGAAGGCTGAGATGGAAGGATCGCCTGAGCCCAACAGGTCGAGGCTGTGGTGACCATGAGCCTCTGCACTCCAGCTTGGGTGACAGAGTGAGACTCGGACTCAAAAAAAAACAAAAACAAAGAAAAATTGATTTTTAAATACAAAGATAATAGATTGTTGCTCTATGAACATATAGGCCAATATTTGTTTTAGTTATAATTTATCCATGCTAATAAGCTCTATTAAAATGGAGCTTTAAAAGTGATTTGTAATACTTATGTTTACTCTTAGATGTTATACTGTTTATTGTGAACAGTTTTTAAAATACAAATTTGATATAAAATGAATGCAAAGACCCCAACTAGAAAAAAGAAAAAGGAAAATTTAATTGGGGCAGTGATTAATTGTCTATTAATTTAATGATGCTTGGTAGATTTTTATACATCTGTATGTAACATCTGTGTCAAATTCCAGTGTCAGATGAGCTGTTGATTTATTGCATAGACTTAAACAACTGGCTTTCCCTTTCTAGGGTTCTAGAAAGAAGACAGCAATAGCAAAGCCTATCATGGAAACAAGAGATGAGAGGAGAGAAGCGATATTGTACTGGGTCCTGAAGTATTGTTTTTGTTTTAAACCTGAAATATTGAAGAAAATTTGTTAAAAATTAAAATTCATCTTTATTTTATTTGTTTTGTGTGACATCTTTATCTGAAACACTGAAAAAGTATTCATAATTCATTTTTATTGTATTTACTTTGTTTTACATCTTGATCTAGATTTATATTCTTTTTAATATTCATGATCACCACTCCTCTGGAAAATCTGGAAGGGGTGGGCAGCTTTTTTTGCTCCCTGATACATTGTATGGTTCTAGTTTGACTAAATAAAAGGTTTCCAAACTGGATGAACATCAGAACTTGATAAAAACACACATTACAAGTCACTATCCCAGGATATTCAAATTTATTAAGACCAGAGTGGAGACCAGATATCTGTATTTTAAAAAATAACCAGAAATACTGAAAATCAGTCAGATTTGGGATTTATAAGACCAAATAATGTTCCTGAATTCTATATATAGTACCTCCTCAGCCAGTGAATGTCCTTTTAAAAATGGTCAGTGAGGGCCCATTTGTAAACCCTTTGTCACCAGTAGGCTTGTAACATCATCACCTCATACATATGGGTTTCCAGAGTATACTTTCAGGATTTTTAAAAACACAACCTAAGGGTTTATCTCCTTTTATCTTAACATAGAAACGAACTAGTGTTAAGTATGCAACCCATAAATACCTGAAAATAAGAATTGCTGGAGATCCTTTTTATGTTCCAGGTCTTTCTTGGAGTACGTTGGTCTGCTAAGAGGAGGCCCACTAGATAGACTCAGCTGAGATTCAAAGTCATTGGACAACCATAGAAAAGCTTAACAAAGAAAGAAAATTCATGTCATTCTGACAAGTTAGTTCATCGCTTCATGACTGAAAGAGGCCCTATCAGTGAGAGGAATATATGACTTTCTCAGTGGTGTGATATGAGAAATAATGGCAAAAATAACTCCCATCACTCTGTCTAGACAAGTGTCTTCATTGTATATCAAGTTTGCCAAAATCCACCACTGAAGAGTCATCATCTGGAAGTTTGAATGTACAAGTATTTTGCCATTCAGTATAATTCTCCATTCTCTGTATCTGAATAGCATTTTGTTTGTATGTCTCTTATGATGCATAGCACATTCTTTAAATATACATGTGTGCATGTGTCCTATTTTACATGCCTGCTCAAACCTCTAACATCCCCTGTCAACCCAACGCTTAACTCTGTTAAACATCATCTTATCATTGAAGGATCTCGATGACATACAGACACCTACACTTATTCCTAAAGTTATTATGAGAAACTGTGTAAAATCAAAGGACATTAGACAGTACATTGTTAAACTTTTTCATATGTTTTGGAGAGGAGTGTCATTTTTACAACTACTCATTCACTTTACTCAGAAGACTGTGTCCCAATTTTTATGTGTTTCTCTTTCTCTTCAGGCTTGGCATGCTCTCAGTCATTCCAGAGAGATGTGACAGTTCATCAAATTATAGTATAATGTGGTAAATGTGGAAATATGTCTGGGAAGCAGTAGTAGTGCAAGATAAAAAAAACATATTTTAAATTGTTAGGAGCTGAGGAGTAGATCAGATTATGGCTTCTAGCTTAGAGCATAATGGGTACATGGTGATAAGTAGAGGTAAAGACAGACTATCAAGAGGACAAAAAAAAAAAAGGTACAAGAAGAATGTGAAAAGGTACTGAGGACAAACTTTGCATACTCTCTTTTTTCCTCTGGGATGACCCTCATCACTCTGAGCTACTTTCTCGTGTTCCTGAGCTACACAGTCGCCAATGTCCCTAAGGTTCAAGAGACAGACTACATCTTAATTTAGGCAGTGGTATTCTTATGGGGTTGCAGCGAACTTAGGTCCAAAGGAGTTTTAATACTTCAAGCAAGCAACCCAAGGAAGCAGTACTATGTTGATAAAGGTTTAAGAACAAGGTCTAGCTGAGAAGAGATACCTCATTCGTAGTCAATTGTCAGTTTCTGTGGTGTAAATACTCCCACCATGGACAAGTTCAAGCTCCCAATGTGATTATCATTAAATGCAGAGTTGGGTAGAAATGCACAGTAGCATCCCATTTTATATATTTCCACCATACAGACAAAATAGATGTGAATAACCTCACAAGCATAGAGAATGGTACAATTTAGTAAATAATTAACAAATGGTGAGTTTGTATTTATTACATTTGTTTCTAATATAATTTGTTTCACTGTAAGTATATGAAGGGGGACCCCCAAAAAAGCCAGAATTATTTTTTGGACGGTGGGCCCCATGTAGTACAGGCTTGCTCCAATAGGGAAATGTTCTAGAAACCCACTGGCATCAATGTACCATCTAGTGTTGTTGTAAGAGGCTGAGTTCGGATTCAGTTAATTCTTCTTTTTCTTTTTTCTTTTTTCTTTTGGAGATTTTTTTCAATGCATTTGCCCATCTCATGATGGGTGACTTACCAGTACACCTACCCACACCACGCTGACTTTTCAGCAGTTTTTGACCAAAAAACAGCATGACCCCATACCCCACCTGTATCCCTATTTACACAATCTTGTCCGGAGCAACTTTTTTTTTTCCCCGGATGAAAAAAGTCCTCAACAGAAAACATTTTGCCAATGTGGAAGAGGTGAAACAAAAAAACAGCAGAAGTACTAAAAGGCATCAAAATTGACAAGTTCAAAACCTGTTTTGAGCAATGGAAAAAGTACCTCAATACGTGTATTGCATCATATGGAAAGTACTTTGAAGGTGACTGAAGATTAAACATGCAAGAATAAATACACAATCTTTAATAAATAAATTTTGAATTTTGGGGGTCCCTACTTGTATATAAATTTTTAATAAGGGCTGTTTTTAACAATTGGCCCCAAAACTCCTGAAATTTTACTAATGGACTCTCGAACCAGTAAAAGTCAGTTCCAGTACACCAGTGCAAGGGCAACCGTTCCCAAATAATATTCTTTTCAGCTTCTAATGTAGAAAAATACCACTTATAAGACATCTGACTTAGGTTTCTGATTACCCAATAAAATTTTATCACATATGCAAAGTGGGGTACTTGGAGATGTAAAATAAAGTGTCTAGTGGATGTAAGATGTTTAAAGTCATAAGAAGCAAAAGAAAACTTGCTTAATATGCTGGTGCCAAAAAAAAATAATAATAAATAGAAAGGACATGAAGAGAGGAGCTTTTTTCTCTCTTACCCAGATCTGTGTCTGTCATCATGCCTACCCATTCCTCAGTTGTCAGGCTGCAAACCCGCTTGTCCTTTACCATCCACAAATTGGGAGCTTTTGAGAACACTACACAGAAAGGCTCCACTCTGATCAAACATAACCATATAACTCCCCCAAGGCTAACACATTCAAGATTTTAAGTATGAACATGATCCGGCATTGGAACTGGCAAAAATTAACATGAGGTAATTTGTATACTGCTTTTTCTATTTCCCTCCTCAAAGAGACAGGGTTAACATTTTCTTTTGCATATTCCAGGACTTTCTTACTCATATCATCCACTCCAATAAAAAGATAATATCCCTTGGTGTTTGCAAATGCAGAGACAAACGCTGGTGCTATATTTCTTTTCTTACAAATTCTTAGATGTGGTGTGGAGAGAATTGTTTAAACTCTATGGATTAAGACTCAGGAAAAGGCAGGATTTCACCATATTCAAGAGGGTCTTTTTGGAAAATTAAGTCAGCAGGATCTGAGTTATTGAGGTCTTGCTGTGTAACCTTGAGAATTTTACCTGAAGGTTCTTTCCTAGATTTTTGTATTCCTTTACTTGGTTTTTAGAAAGTAGAATGTGTCTCTTGTCGACGTGAAAATATTGGGGGTCTCAGATCTATGGTATAGTAAAGAGCTCAGGCTGCAAATGTGGGGCTTGGCAGAACTGTCTTCTGGGAACAACTCACTGCTTCAAGACTTAACAAAAATGCAAAAATACCTCCCTTGTTGCTTGATCTCGATGAATGTCAGCAAATGTGAAAACTGAATAGGTTCTCTCAAAGACTCTTCCAACTACAGTCCCATCAAAGACATTCATCCTTGTTTGTCATCTGAATCACTCCTCCTCCTGAGTTTAATAAAGCACACGTAGTCCATATAACTCATGCCTTCTCTTGTTCCTGCTGAATTTTCTGCAACTTCTTTCTGTTTTCTTCTCCAAGAGTCACTTCTCCTACATTGATGACCAAGTCTTAGTAAGATAATTCTGCCACCAAGGATGAATTTTGCTCCTCCATCTTCACTCTGCAACATGTATTTAACATTGATAAATAAATACATTGCAAGGACACACAAAATGCATTCATTCATTTATTTAGAAATATGTATTGAGTGCCTCCTAGGTGCTGTGGGCTGAAGATTCAGTAGCTAATCAAGGATGGGCGTAGTTCCTGTCTCTAAGAACATACGGTCTGGAAGGAAACATGACTGAATAAAGCAATTGCAGTAATGTGGAATAAGGGGAAACACTTAGCAACAATGAACCTAAATGAATAGGGAAGCCTTCCTGGAGGAAAGGATATTTAAGCTAAGATCCAAATTAGGCCAGTAAAGCAATCAATGGTTAGGAGAAGGAATTAAAGCATTACAATCTGAGTATGTGGAAAGGCCTGAAATCAGCAAAGAGAATGGTGTATTGAAGCAGCAGAGAAATGCTCAGACTGGTCAGTGAAAGAGGAAGCTAGAGAATTAGAAAAGGCCCATGGCTTACAACAGTAGGAAGCCAAAGAAGTGCTTAAGGATGGGGGTGACATAAACATTTTTTTTTTGAGTTAGAGTCTCACTCCTGTTGCCCAGGCTGGAGTGCAGTGGCATGCTCATGGTCACCGCAGCCTCGACTTGCTGGGCTTAGGGGGTCCTTCTGCATCAGTCTTCCAAAAAGCTGGAACTACAGATGCACGCCACTGCGCCTGGCTAGTTTTTGTGATTTATTGTAGAGACAAGGTCTCACTAAGTTGCCCAGGCTGATCTCGAACCCCCAGTCTCAGACAATCCTCCTGCCTCAGCCTCCCAAAGTGCTGGGATTACAGGCTGAGCCACCGCGCCCAGCCAACAAACATTTTAAAAGACACATTACTGATAAAGAATAGATCTGTGGTTGCCAAAGGTTATGGGAAAGGGAAGGGTGTGATTAAAAAGGGGTAGTACAGAGAAGGTTTTTGAGTTGATGAAACTGTTCTGTGTCCAGATTATGGTGGTGATTATAAGAATATATCCATATGTTAAAACTCAGAGAACCAAGACACCAAAAATATTAATTTTACTGTATTGTAACTTTTAAAGGCGGGGATACAGTACTAATTCAAGGTGGAGATCCAACTAGAGAGAAACAAACCAGTAGAGAGGGCTTTTCAGTGATTCTGTGAGGATGATGATAGCCTGGGCCTTAGTGGTAGTAGTGAAGACAAAAATAATTGCGCACATCTGAGAGATAGGAAATAAAATTAACATGGTCCTGTGGTTGACTAGATAGAAATAGGGAGAGGCATTTAGAAGTAAACTGAGGGACCTAGTGATTTATGGCAATTCGTGTCTGTTGTCTGAATTGTTCCTCTTTTTTCCCAACCCAATGGACAGGAACCAAAATGGGCCTAATCATTGGTGGGAACTGTTTATGAAAGACTACTTCTTACTCCAGTTTAAAAGTCAGTAGCTAAGACAAATGTTGAAAAAGAGAAATAGGCTGAGATGAAGGATCGCTTGAGGCCAGGAGTTGGAGACCAGCCTGGGCAACATAGTGAGACTCTGTCTGTACAAAACGTTAAAAAATTACCCAGGCATGGTGGCATATATGTAGTCCCAGCTACTCTGGAGGCTGAAGCAGGAAGATCACTTTAGCTCAGGAGTTTGAGGTTGTAGTGAGCCACGATTGCTCCACAGCCTGGGTGGACAGAGGGAGACCCTGTCTCTAAATAATAATAATTTTAAAATAAACAAATAGAAGAAAGAAAGATCCAAATGTGAGGAGGGAACCAGGATATATATGTCAAAGCTTGAGTAGCCAAATGCAAAATTCCCTACTAAGGTCTGGGATCAGGACCAGGCATGGGGTGGCTCTCACCTGCAATCCTAGCAGTAAGGGAGGGCAAGATAGGAGAATTGATTGAGGCCAGGAGTTTGAGACCAGCCTGGACAGCATAGCAAGATCCTGTCTCTATGAATAATTTTTTAAAATTAGCCTGGCATAGTGGCACACACCTGTGGGCCTAACTACTCAGGAATGCTTGAGCCCAGGGATTTGAGGCTGCAGTGAGCGAGATTACACCATTGCACGCCCTCCTGGGCAACAGAGTGAGACCCTGCCTCTAAAGAAAAAAAAAACAAACCTCTGGAATCAGACGTTTTCATACAAGAAGACCAAATCAATCAAGTCCAGATAAAAATTGAGAGCACTAACTGGGCTCGGTGGCTCAGCCTGTAATCCCGCGCCTTTGGGAGGCTGAGGTGAGTGGATTGCTTGAGCCCGCGGGTTCGAGACCCGCCTGGGCAAGCGAGACCTCATCTCTACAATAAATCAAAAAATTAGCCGGGTGTGGTAGCGCGTGCCTGTAGTTCCAGCTACTTAGAAGGCTGAGGCGG
>CAUYQG010099030.1:0-12949 GCA_963574415.1 Tarsius wallacei
ACCTGGGAAGAGCCAGGGATGAAGCAGAGAAGCTGCAGCACCAGCTTTTGCGCCAGGGACCTGGCCACCTGCTCACCAGCCTCCACTTAGACAGTCTCTCCCAGCATTTTCTTCCCAGGGAGGGTTTGTTGATAAAAAAAGAAAGAAAGAAAAAGAAAATGGTGCTTGGCTTCTGTGTCCTGGGAGTCGCTAGGGTCTAAGCTGCTGTGCCAGGAAAGCCCTGGCCGCTAGCTCCCTATCCCTCATTCAGTCAGCCACTCACATGCCCACTCGCTCACCAGCACGTACACAAAATTTTCCATACACTCACTCGCTCACACGGGGACTTGCATAGTACGACTGGCTTGGCCGCCATCTTCCCCCAGATCCCTTACTTCTCTCTTAATAAATATTTCATACAATATGGAAATCCTGTGGTTGGCTGGACACAGATGGACTCACCTAAACACGTTTGGTTCAAGAGTAAGTTCATCAGGTTCAGAATTAGTTCACATTGGCGCCGTCTATGTCTCAGGTCCCTGTGATGTGCGTGTTTCCGCATTTGAACAGATTCCAAATCAGCAATGATGGTGCAGTAATGGCAAGGTGGAAGAAACTGAATTTGGGTTACACTCTGTGTGCTAATCACTTGCCAAGCCTTGTGGGGCATACTTTTTTTTTTTAAGTCAGACTCACTCTGTGGCCCAGACTGAAGTGTAGTGGCATGACCACGGCTCACCACAGCCCAGCCTCAACCTCCTGGGCTCAGGTGATCCTCCCATCTCAGCCTCCCGCGCAGCTGGAATCTACAGGCGCAAGCAACCATGCCCGGCTGATCTTTGATTTTTTTTGTAGAGATGAAGTTTCTCTATGTTGCCCAGGCTGGTCTCAAACTCCAGGGCTCAAGTAATGCTCCTGCCTCAGACTCCCAAAGTGCTGAGATCACAGATATGAACTACTGTGCCCGGCTGGGTTTACTCTTTTTGAAACATTACTTCATATATTTCTTCTCTTTTTTTTTTGAGTTGGAGTCTCACTCTGTCGCCCAGACTGGAGTGCAGTGGCTGCTCCCGGCCACCGCAGCCTCGACCTGCTGGGCTCAGGCGATCCTTCTGCCTCAGCCTTCCGAGTAGCTGGAACCACAGGCGCACGCTACCACGCCCGGCTAATTTTTTTTTGATTTATTGTAGAGATGAGGTCTCGCCAAGTTACCCAGGCGGGTCTCGAACCCGCGATTTCTTCTCTTTTGTAAAGAAAAAATAATGTAATTAAGAAGTTTTAATCTATTATTTCTTTCTGTAATGCAATATTTCTTTTATGTCTTATTTTAACTGTTACTAGGACGATTGTTCATACAAAGGTTAATATAAGTGAACACTGTTTCTTTTCCGGCCACCTTGATGATTTATTCACTCCGTGGTGATTGCTGCAAGCACTCGCTGTGTGGAGGAGGTCGCATGTGCAGGGTGTGCCTACTGGCTTCTCCTCTGTCCACAGGGATTCAGAACAGGGCTGGTGGGGTTGAGTGGGAGGATTTGCATCTGTTAGTCGAAATGGTCACGGCGTTGGTAGGGACTTAGATGCCTTGAATCACACGGCCTGCCAAAGGGAGGCTGGAGGCATCACCAGAGTCCTTTCTCTGAATGGCATTCCACAGTCTAAGCCATGTGTGGGACTGGCACGGCTTTGTCGCTGGTGCCAAGGAGGGGGCGGGTGGGGAGGCAGCTTCTGGCCTGCCTCTGTGGCCCTCCGGCAGCCGTCACAGCAAAGGTGAAAGCCTCTGGTTAACTTGCGTAAACACCCCAGAAATGACAGGAGAGCTCTATCTCTACTCAGCCTGGGAGTCAAAGTCGAACAGGCAGGAGAAAGGTGAGGCTTCAGAGGAGACAGCTCAGAGTGACCTCTCCGTGCTGGATGCAGACAACCTGGGTAGGCTGGCGGCCCTCGGGAACTGGACTCTTTTTCCACAAGGGCCTCTGAGTTTCCCATCTGGCTGGTTCCTTGGCCATGGCCAAGTTTTCCCCAGGGAGCCCAGCTTGGGATTCTGGGCCCAGGACTTCTTGGCCCTCTAGCCTCTGCACACGGCCCATGCCTGCATGTCCTGTTCCCTGAGGACCAAGAACATCCATTTTGCAGATATGTACACTGAGGAGGACTTTCTTATCTCTAGGACAGCAGGTACCCTCACCAGAAGAAGCTCCATTCTTCGAGGCAAAAACTTTCTCATCTGGGGAAACTGTACACCTCACAGGCCTCAGCAAATCAGGAATCTTGGTATGTAGGACTAGGGCTCAGTGTGCAAGTGGTTAGATCCTGAGCTCCCTGAGGAGACCAGTGGGCCCAGCTCTGTTCCTGGATGCAGCACGATGACTGGCTTGCGGCTAGAGGAGGTGACAGTCACCACCACTCTGGCAGGAACCGTGTGGGAGAAACTTCATGCATTCCTGGGAGGCTGATGTTCTTGCTGCCGATGTCACCGATGGGAACTGGAGTCAGAGAGGTTAGACGACTTGGCCAAGGGGCCTAAGGGACTGAGACCAGACTCTGTGTCTTTCACAAGCATCCTGAGCAATCCAGGGACAGGTGGTCCCTTCCCCTGAGAAATGTCATCTTAAAGGGGCCTTGGGCCTTGGGATCTTGGGTTCTCCTTTCTAATACACAAAGGGTTTCCTTTTTTTCTTTGAATTGGAGTCTCACTCTGTCGCCCAGGCTGGAGTGCAGTGGCACGCTCATGGCCACCACAGCCTGGACCTGCTGGGCTCAGGCGATCTTTCTGTCTCGGCCTTCCAAGTAGCTGGAACCACAGGCATGTACCACCACTCCCGGCTAATTTTTTGATTTATTGTAGAGACGAGGTCTCACCATGTTGCCCAGGGTGGTCTTGAACCCCTGGACTCAGGCAGTCCTCTCACCTTGGCCTCCCAAAGTGCTGGGATTACAGGCTTGAGCCGCTGCACCCGGCCCACACCAAGGGTCTTAACCTGAGTCCCACTGACTTCGAGTTGGTTTAGGTGGTCTTGCCCCTTGGCCTGGGGTCAGGACCCCAGATTCTCCTCCTCACTCTCTTACTAGGTCCCTTCCTGAGCTAGTTCAGCAGTTCTTGAACCCTCTTCTCTCTGTGCAGTCTTTTATGTCCTCTGACAGCCCAGAGTCTCCTCCTCTCCCCATCTTCCCTCCCCTCCTATCCCTGTTCCTCCTCTCCCCTCCTCTCCTTTCTACTCCAGTCCTCCCTTCTCTTTTCCTTTTTTTAATTCTATTTCACGAAAAAAAAGGTGTGGATTGAAACCTACCAGTTGATTTCAAGATCCACCAATGGGTTGAGACCTCCAGTCTGGAAACGTTTGGACTAAGTAACCTGCTGACATTTGTGGGGGTCTATAACCATTGGTCCTGGGCTCTGGATTCTGGGACCAGCAGGAGGGGTGGAGGGGATGGCGGGTGGCAGGCGGTGACTGGTGGCCCTGCAGCCATCAGGAGAAAGGCAGAGCTCCAGATTCCCCGAAACCAGCACAAAGCACAGTGTCTTGGGTGAATTAACTCCCCTTTTTTAGTTGTTAGCAGGTAATAACTCTGGTTTTAAATCAGATATAAGAAGTTTATCATTTTGACCTTTGACCGCTGTGCAAGAAAATAAAAAAGAAAGAAAGAAATGAAACCCCATCGGCTGGAAGCTTCTGTTCTCCTTGTGGATGTTCTGTCCTCCCTCCCCACCTGCTCCAGCCTGTCCCACCTCAGATCAGTCCAGCAGAGTCATGTAGCCAGGAAGGCCAGGTGCCCAGGAGAGGGCCATGTCTGCTAGTCACCTCCAGGACATCTTCCCCAGCCCAGGTTCCCTTGCATCGCTGGGTGAGGTCTGCAAACAGACCCGCTGGAGGCAGGAGGCCACAGGGAGGAGAAGGGAAAATGCTCCCTGGGAACCTTCTCGGCACCCTCCCAGCCCAGCATCCTCCAGTGGGCACCACAGGCAGCTCCTCCAGAGCCCAGGTGCTGAGGACAGGCCATGGTGCTTGCAGCCCAGGTTGGTCCAGGGGGCAGGAGGAAGGGAGGGACAGGGGCTCCTCTCAGGAAAGGGCGGCCAGGCAGAATAGCTGGCACTGCCTCTGCATTCTCCTCCTTCTCTTGCCCTGCTGACCTTACGATCACTTTGGTTGTTTTCTTTTTTCTTCAGATTCAAGGGTCCAAGTGCAGTTTTGTTATATGGGTGTGTTGTGTGATGGTGAGGTTTGGGCTGCTATTGAACTCACCACCCAAATGGTGAGCATTGTACCCAATGGGTGGCTTTTCAACCCTCACCTTTTCCCTCCCTGCCATCATTTTTCTAGAGTGAGAAACATCCGCTCTACACCTGTGATTGGTCTTCGGCTCCAAGCTGTCACGCCCATCAACTGAACTTGAATTTTCTTTAATCTCTTCGGCCTTGGGGTGTAGGCTTAGGAGACTAAAGGCAGAATGTAAAAGCAAACTGTGTCTTAGTTTTAAAAATTATTATGGAAAATTCCAAACACACACAAAATTAGAGAATAGCTCCACAAACCTGCAGCTGGCCATTGAGTGTTTTCTCAGTTGTCAACATTCCATCAGTGTTGCACTTTTATTTTTACTTTTTGAAGCAGAGTCTTACTCTTTTGCCCAGGCTGGAGTGCAGTGACATGATCATGGCTCACCGCAGCCTCAACCTCCTGGGCACAGGCAATCCTCTGCCTCAGCCTCCCAGATAGCTGGAACCATAGGCATGCATCACCACACTCAGCTAATATTTTGATTTTTTGAAGAGACTGGGTCTCACTGTGTTGCCCAGGCTGGTCTTGAGCTCCTGAGCTCAAGCAATCCTCCTGCCCCGACTTCCCAGGTGCTGGGATTATAAGCATGCCATGTCTAGACTAATGTTGCATTTTTTTTTAAACTGAGGGTTTTAAGTTATATTTACTGACAGGAAAATATCTTTCTGGTTTATGGGACAAGACAGTTTATAAAGTATCATTAGTTGTTGATAATTGTTAAAATTGCACCTTTAGACATCTGGAAAACCACAAGATAACTTTGCCCAATGGACTCCCATGGAGCACGTCATATCTGTGGCTTGGTGGCTTTTATTTATTTATTTATTTGAGTTGGAGTCTCACTTTGTCGCTCAGGCTGGAGTGCAGTGGCACGCTCATGACCACCGCAGTCTTACTGCTGGGCTTAGGTGATCCTTCCGCCTCAGCCTTCCAAGTAGCTAGAACTACAGGCATGCATCACCACACCCAGATAAATTTTTTTTTAACTTATTGTAGAGATGAGATTTCACCAAGTTGCCCAGGCTGGTCTTGAACCCATGAGTGAGCTCAGGCAATCTCACCTCAGCCTCCCAAAATGTTGGAATTATAGGCGTGAGCCAATGGGCCTGGATAGGTGGCTTATTTTTAAAAGGCACTTGTCCTGTTCAGAAGACGGCGAGGCAGTGAGACCTGCAGCTGTCTGACACCTTCTTCAGAACATGCTGCTACCCACCATTCACCCCCTGGCCTGTGTCTTTGGTGTTAAGAAAAACATCACCATGACAAAAAGCACCCAGGACTTCAGAACTCTGTAGACTGAACTCATAAATGCCCCGTGCTGCGACAAGTCACGGTGTGAACATGCACTTATGTGACTAAGGTGACTGGGAGACTCTTGCTACATGAAAAAAAGTTATAATGCTGTTACAGGCTGAAAAGAGGCCATTTTGGTTATATTAGAACAACCATCTAGAAAAGACTTAAAAACTTGTATTCTTTTGTAGCAGAGTTGTGCTAAATTTAAAAGTGCACATCTTCCCCCCGCCCCCACTCCCTCCACCCGCCCCCACGGCCTTCTCCTCTTCCAGCGCAGGTTAGAAGGCCAATCTTGTCTAGTAAACCATTGCTGGTGCTGAAGAAGAAACAGCCAGCAAGCCAGACCACCTAATGATGAGGAGAGTGAGCTAAGGCTGACAGGAGTGTGTCTGAAAGTCTGGAGTGTGCATCGCCCACCTCCCCTCCATCTGTGAATACAAGGACATTGGACTGTTATGGGCCCGGGCTTTGGGAATTAAAGATTGTTACAATTATGTTTCAAAACAATTTAAAGTTGTCATCTTAAATGTTATGATTTTTCCTTCCAAATGTTGCAGTTGTCTGCCCCTTCCTCTAAAAAAGACAGTAAACTAACAAATTGCAAATTCCAAAATGTTATCTAAGATGTCTGCATGACCAGGAGACTTTGTGTCACATCGGTGATCATGCATCAAAAATTGTTCATGTAGATCTCAAGTCATGCTAAAACTGCACATAAGCTTCAAACTCGGGGTAGATGAAGGGCTATGAATTTTGGGTATAAATACTGAAATAAATCTGTGTTACTTTGAGGAGTTTTTTTTTGGTAATAATGCCAATCTGTCTCCCTATAACCTGGTTCTAGAAATTAAACACTCCCTTTTCTCCCAGTCTCTGCCTCTTGTATTTTCATCGACCAACAGGAACAGCCAGTGTATTGGATTGGGCTGTAACAATGCTATCAGCCAGATGATCCTAGCTCTGGGGTTTGAGCAAAGAATGTTAACACGGGAAGAAGGCTTGGTAGGACACACACATGTCACTGTGAGTTATGGGGTGGGCTCGGGGTGGGCTCCTGGTGATGTCCCAGGTCTCCTGCTTACCTGTGTGGTCTACTTGTTCCTGTGTGGTGCATATGGGAAAATTAAAGCAATTGAAGCACTCAAAATATCCCCATGTCTGTTTTGTAGATCTGAGTGTCATGGCATTTGAAATGGAGAGGTGGGGCAGGTGCTATACTCAGAGAAAGAGGGCCCTGAGCTGGAAGAACCTGTCCAAGGAAGAACCTGCCTCCCCTGACAGGTTTGAGGGAGGACACTGGAACACTCAGGTGTCAAAGAGGTGGAGGTGGGGTTACAGGTGTGGGTCTTGTACAGGAAAAACAAACACCCATGGAACCCGGGGAGTCCTTTGGTTTTGGGGGGGTACGTATGTATGCACATGTCAAAGAGAAAGAGAGAGAAGGAAAGAGAGGTGAGAAGGAGGGAGAGAGAGAAAAAAGAGAGAAGGAGAGAGAGAAAGACAGAAAGAAAGGAGAGGGGAAAGGGGACAGAGAAGGAGAGAGAAAGAGAGAGAAGGAGATGGAGACAGAAAGAGGAGGAGGGAGAGGGGGGAGAGAAGGAGAGGAGAGAGAGAGAAAGAGAGAAAGAGAGAGAGGATAGCGAAAGAAAGAAAAGGAGGTAGAGAGACAGAAAGAGAGGGAGGTAGAGAGAGGGGAGGGTAAAAAGAGACCCTCTGGGCAAACGCCCTCCTCAGGGCAGCTGGGTTGACTGAGTCAACAAGATTTCTTTCCCAGGGAGGCTTTAAGCAGCCTGCACATGGAAAACAAAACAAAGTCCACCAGTGAAGCCCTGACTAGTAAAAAAAGAAGAACAAGCATTCGTAACTAAGAAAAGTGATGACCACTGACAACCAAGATGGCGGCTAATTTGCCTGCGCCCTGACCTTGCCCCTCACTATGTGCTTGTTATAATAGACCAGCAGGCTAAGTGACAGTCCCACCAGCACCATGACGGTTTATAATACTGGCGACAACCCTTTTAAACTTTATCGTATAAAAGGAGGAGAGCCCCTGGATTCTGGGAACTCTCCACCCCTTTCCCAGAAAACCATGAACAATAAACCCCTAGCTTGGCATGTAATCAAGAGGTAGCTTAAAAATAAGCCCCAGCGATGCACAGCTGCTACTCTTCCTGTAGCCCTGCCCAGGCAGCTCTGCTTGCGGAGTGGCTGCTCGCTGCCATTTCAATAAACTTGCTTTCACTTTCAAACTGAAACCCAAACAATGCTGGGGGCTGCCCTGCCTATAGAGTAGCTTGCTTTCTGTTTCTCTTTCCTTTTAGTAAACTTACTTTTGCTTCACTTGGTCAGCTCCCTCTTGAATTCTTTCCTGCGGGAAGCCAAGAACCCATTTGACCTGTCAGGCTGGACTCCAACTTAGGGGGTCCCCCATCCTGTGTCATACCAATAACCTCATGCTAAAAGCTCTGACATCTGTGACATGTAGCAGGGCCTAGGGTAAGAAGCCTACTATCCCTCTGCTGAGGTCACCGTCACAGAAGAAGCAGTACATTCTGCTGCTAGATCTGTCACTGCCTTCTGAGCATGCGAGACTTTGACTAATAAATGGGCTTCCGTACAGACTGCTGAGGAAGAACCGTGGTTGAAGGAGTGACCTGAAAATCAGGGGGTGTACAAGAACCAGCTGGAGCAGTAGTTGAAGTGCAGATTTCAAGCACCCCTCACCCCAACCCAAGCAGTTAAAGCACCTTTCAGACACATTTGGTTATAGACACGTGTCAACATTGTGTTTCAAACTTGCTGCAAGGCAGGAGGCTTTCTGAAAACAGAAGAAAAAAGACAACAGACTAAAAGATTTCTCTCTGGGCAGAGACATTATAAAAGGAAAAACTAAGAGTGTTTAAAGGTTCACAGTAACCACAGCCACACGTGGCCCTTGAGCACTTGAACCATGGCTGCTCTGAACTGAGGCGTGTTGTGAGTGTGCGATACACACCAGGTTTCGAAGGCCTCACTGGGAAAAATGTAAATGATCACATTGATAACTTTTATATGATTGTCTGTTGAAAGGATAATAATTGGATATATCAAGTAAAGCATGTTATTAAAATTAATTCCTTCTATTTCATTTTACCTTTTAAAAAATGTCACCATTAGAAAATTTATATTTATTTATTTGTTTGTTTGTTTGTTTAGTGGAGACACGATCTTGCTCTGTCCCCAGGCTGGAGTGCAGTGGTGCGATCATAGCTCACTGCAGCTTCAAATTCCTGGGCTCAAGTGATGCTCCAGCCTCAGCCTCCAGAGTAGCTGAAACTAAAGCATATACCACTCTTGGCTAATTTTCTTCAATTTTTTATTTTTTTGGTGAGATGTAGGAGAATCTCGAGGCTGATCTCGAATTCCTGGCTGAAAATTTAAAATTATTTATGAGGCATTTATTTTATTTCTATTTGACAGTGCTCGTTTAGATAATCATTATTAGACTAGAGACTCCCCCTACCCACAACCACCAAATAAAAAGAATGTCTGGTTAAAGATCATGAGAAACCTCCTAGGACTGCCTCACGGTCCTTAGGCTCCTCCAAGACCACAGTTTGGTGGGTGGAGTTCCTAGAAAGGACTCAGGAACAGTAAGCACTCAACAAACATAAGCGGTTATTGTTTTGGCATGTGCTCTGAATTTGGCCTAGCTTTTAAATCTCCCTGGGACAGACAGCGTTCTCAAAATGTTCTGAGACTCAAGAGAGAATTCACAGTACAAGATCCCAGTCCTGTTTCTACCACCATGTTACTCTGCTCAAAAGGCCAATTTTACTGGGAAAGGTTGAGTTAGAGAGGCACGTGCTCAGTCAGAGTCGTGGGGAGCATCAGAGCCTCAGAGGCCAGGCAGAACACCCGCAACGTCTGAGGTCCTCAGGTGAGACTCTGTTTCCGTTGCAACGTCTGCTTTTCTGGCCAAGACACACCTCCACTCTTCTACCCCGTGTTCCACACCAGACTTGACCTTCACCAAGTGGAAAGAGCAAATGGGCTTTGAGTTTAGACAGACTTGGGCTTGGACAGTCCTATACTGTCAGTAATGGTTACTGAATTTGGGAAATGAACTTCTGGGAACGTGTTTCCTCTACCATAACATAGGATTAGTAATACACGCCCTGGGTCTAGGGAGAGGGTCAAATGAGATAAGTCTGTAAAACTCCTTGAGCAGTGCCTGGCACATAGCAGAACTCCAATTATTCCTGAATGTTACAAGGTCCAGTCGGTAACTATTAGGGTGTCTTCCTGTGCTAAACTCCCGAGGAATACAGGCGTGACTCAGCAGGTAAGATGGCTTCATGTGTCTTTGCCGAAGCACAGCCTAGATGAGCCGGTTTGACCTGCTTTCTTGGAAGGTTGGTGGGTGGTTGGGAATTGGCAAACAAGGCCGTTTTGAAGTTGAGCTGTCTCTTTATTCAGCATTTGGGGTGTTAGCCTTGTTGACAATAGCCCTGGGAAACATCATCCTCATCCAAGAGGTGGTCTCTTTGGCAGCCATGTTTGTATCACCTTTTCTGATTGAACTAGGATAGACGCCCTGACCAAACTGGGTCAATCGGATTGTCCACTCCAGGGAATTTGGGATTGAGACTAAGAGGTTCCATCCTCATTCTGGGAGCTATGCTTGAGTGGAGGGGGTAGAGAAACCAGGTGGTGTGATATGGCCATCTTCTCTTGGATGGATTGAGAGGCTGCAGGGAGTCAGCCAATGAAATAAAAAACAGAGTAGAGGTGGAGACTGTATGTTACTGAGTTTCGGACAGTTCCCACTTCCTGTTCCAGACTCCTTCTCAGGCCTGGGCACATTCTTGCCCTTGGAGTTCGAAAGACACCTCTGAATCCTTAACGATAAACCCAGCTTTACTTGCTCATATTGGATCATGCATGTTCAGCTATTCTGCTCTCAGGCTTCAGAAGCCAACCTGAGCTGGCCTAGGCAGAAAGAACTTAGTGGAGAGTTCTGGGTGATCTCATGGGAACCATGTTCCAATGACCCAGTGTTGGGGGTGCTGGTGCCAGCGCCCCCACAGATGGGACGGCCAACTTCCTTCTGACCTGCTGTCGTTAAGAGGCCTCAGCTTTGGGTCTCTCAGTTCAAAATGGCAAATTCCTGGGGTAGAGAGAATCCCCCTGATCCATGACGAGCAGTTAGCAATGGCAGGGGGTAGCTCCAGGCAGCAGAGACACAGCTGCTGAGAGAGTTTAGCTGCCAGGACAGGATGTGCCAAGACCCAAGGAGGGGGAGTGGGCATTGGTCAGGCAGCCCAAGTGACGTCCCATACAAACTGGTCTGTGCACCTGCTTAGAGCTTGCTGTGGGCGACAGATGTGTGTTTCTTACTGAGAGGAATGCAAAGATTTGTAAAACAAGGTCACCAGCATCCAAGAATTTATTGCCTGTCTGTCTATCTATCCATCTATCGCTATCTATCTATCTATCTATCTATCTATCTATCTATCTATCTAGTCAGGGTCTTACTCTGTCACCCAGGCTGGAGTGTAGAGGCATGATCACAGCTCGCCACAGCCTCAACCTGCTGGGCTCAGGCAATCCTCCTTCCTCAGTCTCCCAAATAGCTGGGACTCCAGGCACACACCACTACAACAGCTATATATGTGTATATGTATATATATAAGGTTTCACCATGTAGTCCAGGCTGGTCTAGTATTCCTGGGCTGAAGTGATCCTCCCCGCTTGGCTTCCCAAAGTGCTGAGATTACAGGCAAATGGTTTCCTGGACAAAACACACTGAATATGGCTTATTATAACAGCCAGCAGGAGTATATATCTAAAATCAAATGTGAAGTGCAATAAAGCAAGAACGTGTTTTGATGGACTAACCAGTCGTACGTGAGCCACACTGGCATACACAAATGCACTAAGTCAAGAGTTGATGCAAATTGGTTGTGTGAGGGCTCTGCCTGGATTTTAAGACGAGTTAATCATATCCCCGTGATCCTTGGTGCTGGCCCTGGTTCTGAGCCTCTGTTACTAGTCTCCCCTGAACTCTTACCCCACGGTGCTTGTGCTTGTGCCCTTTGACTCTGATCATTGGAAGGTTCCTTCCAAGGCCAACACATGCTGAGTCTGGGCACAGAATGTTCCATCTGCATGCTCGCCTCTACAAAAACCTGGGTGACTTCATCTGTTTCATGGTCTCAACTGACACCCATATAGGGATTTCTCACAACTTGATTTTAATAACTGCTCTGGGGCAGGCATGGTGGTTTACACCTGTAATCCCAGCACTTCGGGAGGCTGAGATGGGGAATTGCTTAAGCCCAGGAGTTCAAGAAAAGCCGGAGCAACATAGCAAAAGCTCGTATCTACAGAAAATAAAATTTTAAAAAAGTAGCCAGTCATGGTGGTGTGCACCTGGTATCCCAGCTACTTGGGAGGCTGAGGAAGGAAGATCGCCTGAGCCAAGGAGGTCGAAGCTGTGGTGAGCCATGATTGTGCCACTGCACTCCAGCCTGGGCAACAGAGTGAGACCATGACTCAACATAAAAACTGCCCTGGCTCCTATCTGTCTCCTACGCCTCAGCTGTAGGCATCCTGCTTCCTAGAGGCATCTCCTCTAGGGTGTCCAGGATACTTCTTAGTCAACAAGCCTGCATGAACACACGGGCCATACCCCCTTTTTTCCCTATTCTCCACTCCCTGAACTCCTCCTTTACTCCCCATGTTAAGTTGATTGCCAAGCTGAGATGATTTGTCTCCTCAACATTTCTCCGCTGTGTCCCCTTCCTTACAACTGCCCTCTCCATCCCGTGATTGACCTAACGCACCACTGTTGTTTTTGCCTCGCCAGCTGTGTTCGTTGTCTGTTGCTATGTGACCAATTACTCCCAAATTGAACCGTTTAAAACAGCAGATATATATAGGATCTCCCCAGTTTTCTAGGGTTAGGAATCTGAGAGCAGCCTGGCTGGGATGTTCTGGACGAGGCTTATGAGGGTGCAGTCGAGCTGTCTGCTGGGGTGATAGTCATCTCAAGGCTCAACTGTGGCTGGAGACTGCTCCCAAGCTCACTCAGATGGTGTCAGCAGGCATCCCTGCTTTGCTGGCTGTTGGTTGGAGGCTTTGTAGGGTGACTGAGTGTTTCACCCCAGTTGCTGGCTTCTTCCTGAGTGGTGTGTGTGTGTGTGTGTGTGTGTGTGTGAGCCCAGGAGGTTAAGGCTGTGATGAGCTGTGATCATGCCACTATACTCCAGCCTGGACAACAGAGTGAGACTCCAACTAAAAAAAAAAAAAAATTGAAAATTATGCCTTAAAAGACTATGTCTTTTCCCTCTGCCGCCCTCTCTCTCGCTGGGGCTCTCTCTCGCTCGCTGTCTCTCGCTCTCTCTCTCACC